>JAGDQP010023801.1:0-28712 GCA_022664845.1 Lepisma saccharinum | reverse complement strand
ACGAAGGAATTTTTAAATATGTAAAAACCTGACTTTGACAAAACCGAATTTTATTTTAATAGTACAATTATTTCATAAACAAACTCCATCCAGCTCGTAATGGCATTGGCTGTACTTAATGTAAATTGCAAAAATTAACCTTGTAGCTGAATCCTTTCAATTTACCCTTATTCTACTTGTACTTCGCTAACTTCCAATTCGTATTGGAAAAACAAATTTCACTGTTCTACCTTTCATCCTTCTAGTAAAATTTTCTCCAGGGTTGATGTGTAATTCTTCGACCTCATGTCTTTTACTTATATATCATTCTTTAAGAAGTCTATAGTAGAAGGACAAAACATTGAACAGTGCAAAATTCAGTTTTTCAATGAGAATTGGAGGCTGGTGGCGTTAACTGTAATTCTCACTGTATTGTCTTCGTACACAATGACTTTTAATTACTTACAAAGCTATAACTCACCTATATCATCAGATTTTGGATGAGATAACTTAATGATATCTCTGTGAGTCCAACCATATCGTCCACGGTATTTCGTTACCAGTTCTGCCAATTCCATTGGATCCCTCTTCAAGTACCAATCATGAATTGCTCTTCTTAAGCCATGGCCCCAACCTAAAAAGAACAATAACGTATTACCATTTTTAAAAACAAGTTCCTTATGAGACCTACTTTGTATTGAACATCCGAAGCCGAATTTTTATATTTTAAAGCCCGTATTATGAGTTGCCTTGGCTTAAGAAATTAGAAGCTCTGTGCGCAATAGATGGAAGAAAGATTAATTAATACTAAATGCTGCGGACGAAACATTTTTCACATTTGCCAAGAAAATTGCGTACGAAAAACGGGGATAGATTTATAACCAGTCAGTAATATCCGACAACAGCCCACGTTAGAAGATAGGAGCTAAAAATCTACTGATATTTTTTCTCGTAACTTCCCTTCATTGATGAAATCGCTTCATTGTTGTTGTGAATATTGAAACCTATAATAATGAACAAAAAAGAAAATTAAAAATCGGCATCGATCACGCTCTTGAATTGGTTATGAACTATCTTCCCTGAAAGTTTGAACTCTCTAGACTTGAATTTGTAGGAGCAGCAATGAAATTTCGTGTAACAGTGAAAATACATCAGACATATATTGAGGTAGTTGCTGCCATCTTTTGTTGGAGATCGTTGCTTTAGATTATCCTTAAGTCCGCTCGTAAAGGGTTCTATATTTATAGTTCGTGACAGAAAAATTTAACATGTTCTATATGGATTTTGTGCTATATATTTTTGTCGCACCGTAAACCATGCAATAAGCAACTTGACCAAATTAAATTATTATTGAAGAAGTATATTGTATAGGATAAAAGAACAAAGAGATTTGGAAAAACTTTCAGAGCAATCTCTAGCACCATTGGAGAATTACCTAGTACATTATTAATAAATGAAAAAGAAATCTGCCCCTTTAAATTTAGTAGCACACAGTAAACTAAAATCACATTCTTCCAGATTGAAGTCGACAAATTTATTTAAGGAAAAAGATAGAAAAATAAGCTTAACTTTACCTTCGACACGCAATAGCAGGGTCAACATATCGTCGTCGGAACTGCAATACTTTGTGGCATTTTTTTTAACTTTTCACGATTTTGCACCAGTTTATAGCTCTGTGTGCTCTGCATACTCTAGAAAAATTTCATGTGAAAATAGCTTTTACTTTTTGAGATATAACAACTTTAAAGTACCTAAATTGTATTCAAGACTGTACTACAGAAATCGGTTTTTTGGCCTTCCTGAAAAATTGATGATTTGCCACATAGGGGGTATTGCAGTTCCGACGACGGTATGAAACAGCTTTGGTTAGGTTAAAAGTAAGAAATGACCAACGCAGTAACTTGAACACACAATTCCTGCATCTGCAAAGCCCTTCTCTGGTCCGCTACATGGTTAGGAACAACCACAAACTGGGCAGAGCACATAGAAATAAATCCTTTAACCCATGACTTTCTGTCTTATTTAAAGAAAATTCCCGGATTTATCCAGACCTTCCCGGTTTTCCAGCCCGCCGGACACCCTGGGAGATAAAGGCCGTAGGAAGAAAGAAAGAAAGCGAAAGGATGAAATTTACATTATCATCATAAATTGGGATATTCTTTGAAATTCGTCATCGGAGAATTTTGAGATATTCAAGTATAAATACCATTTCTTGTGTAAAGTACAGGAACTTACCGAAATAAAAGTAAAATATTTTAGACATCCGTCATTACTAATGTTTATGCAATATTCCAAAATGGTTGGGAAGTGGCGTTAAATGGCCTTACAGGAATACTACATGCATGCTTCACTAAAAACAAAGTTCGTACGTCCTTATTCGGCAATTCTTGAAAAATAATGTGTTCCTTTTTCAATGTTTGCAGTCTTTGGATAGTTTCACATGATAACACTATGAAAGCTACTATATCCTGATACTGTGTTGCGAAAGGATTGATAATGAAACAATAAAGAAAAAACACAAGTATGAAAAATCTGCATGGGACTGACCACCTCAGTTCCTGCCGTAGGTCGAGAAAACCTGGAGCGCTACCTTCACACGCGCGTGAGTATCGCACATGGAATACATTTTCTTTAACGATCAGAGATTGACAAAATAGGGAAATACAGAAGGAAAAATGGGAGAATCAGAAGAAAAGGAAATTCGGATAAAGCTCAAATCTTTAGTCATGCCCCGCTCTTGTGTAAAGGTACTAAAAAAATACTACGGCGCAGTGTTTAGCCAGTTTCGAAATAACAAGTGTGAAAGTTTGCAGAACATCTTATATACTTTTAAAATGCCCCTTCCTGCTATCCGACCGGATGGCTGAGCTGATAGCACCCAAAGAGCATTTTTCGAATGACAATTTCCTTTACAATTTTCCCTTCATTTTTTCTTTTTCTTTTTTTTGAACAATGCATGATATACTCTTCTGCTAAAAATACTGTAAATAAAGCTTGCCTAACCGAGACTCAACCCTACAACCTCAAGCTCCCCCTACACCACCCGGCCGAATAACACTGAGGAACATTTTAAAGTGTACAAAATGCAACTGTACAAATGTAAACTTTGACTCTTGTTATCTTGAAACTGGTCAAAAAGTGTGCCCTAGTAAGTATCTTTACCCTTGAAAGGTAAATTGCCACTACATGAAGTCTGCTCCCAAACTACACTTCCCAGACCGGGACGCGACTTTTGAATACGTAGCGAACTCATCTTATGGGACCAAAAACTAGCCAATCACATACTATAATTGCAAGCTTGATGAACTAGTATGAGAAACTTGCGTCTCAAAACAATTCCATATTGACGCCGCGCTTGAAACAATGTAACTCTCAAAGACCTGAGAGAGATGGTTAGTAACACGATGTATATATATAAAAATTATTTGATTCGTATGAGCACGCTGGAAAAATAAGAATGATGAAGGAATATGAAACAGGGGAATATGTTATAGGGGAAGGTAAGAAGGTATTCATTTTAGTGGAATTCAGATTCAAAGTCAAATCCTTGGAACGAATAAGTATGTAGCCTACATAAGTTTAAGAGAATGAATAAAATTGATGCGATAGATAAAAGCCTCAGATGGTGCTACATTTCGTAACACTTGTTAGACTGCTGGTTGTCGCTGGGTATTTATTGAAGTGTTTGTGTGAATTAGTTAGAAGGGGATAAGTAGTAGAGAGCGAATGGAAGGCTCAAAAGCTGGGGTCTCAAATGTTCAGTTTATTCCTAAAGGTGGAGGAGGTACAAAGTAATTTTATACGCTATGTAATTAACGTGGAATAACCTTCTTTTGTCTCAAACATGAGACGTATCAAAATTTAGACCAAAAAATATACCTTTTTCTTTGTGTAGAAGGTAGTTTCTTAGTAAGAAGAAGAAAAAAAAGTTTGGCCAATACTAGTAACCTGGAGTACACGAATTTTGTCGCACTAACATGGAGCTGCGGTATTGTGTACCCCACTCCAAAACTAAGCACTATTGAATAGCCTGCATAAAATCTAAGAATCAAATTAATTTTATTCTGTTCCGATTACTAGGGTGACCGTACCAGTAATGGACCAATGACTGACCAATAGGAAAAAAAAAAACGGTGATGATAGTTTCTATTGGATACAGTAGCAAACAAAGTACGTTTTATACTTCTGTAAGATTTAACAGTGTAGTCTTCAAACGCTGTGCAATCAGGGTAATTCATTGTGGCCCAAAAATCACGTACACTTTGTGATATTGGTTTGGTAGAAAGCAGAGCGCACAATAAGAGCAAAGAGTTACAATACAAGATATATATCCGTTCATATCTACTAGAAGGTACAACGAAATATATCAAATAATTAATTATTTTATTCTTTAGTTGTTCAAGGAACAATCTATACTAAATTTGATGAATGATTCGCACTGGAACAATCGTAGATCACAACTGTCTACTACAACTGGTGCAACTACACCTTCAGCAATGTTTGTTTGTTTCTGCAAAGTTCTAATACAGATTTTATTATTCTAAATGTATATTTCATCCAAAACTAACATTTTAACTATTTAATGATCAAATAATTATTTTTTTCCTGAGTAGCATGAAAAATTGAAAAAGAGGGTTTATTTACGTTCAAATTTTTCCGAAAATTTTATATCACTAGCTTTTCTCCACTTCACTACTGCCGTAAAAAACTTAACAGGAGAAAAAACTCTTCTAAGTTTAACAATACAGTAAATGATCGACCATAAACTAAATGAAACATTTTAAATTTAAGTATGCACACTTAAACTTCCGAGCCGTAGACAGCACTGCTCATCATTCCTGAATGTATATGATGGATGTCAAAGCAGTTACAAAAGGCTTCAGAAGTGGGCTTGTTTTACGCAAATTACGCGTTGTGGATACAAGTCCTACACTTCTGTTTGTCCAAAAGAACTTCGTACGGCCTACACTATTGAACTACAGAATTAATTTCCTTCCGCACTTTTCTATTTTCGTGCAACATAAAGGACTATCTGCACCGCATAATGCATTCAAGAGCTATTCTATTATCTAACCAATGAAACATTTATTAAGAAATGCCAGCGGGAACAAATCCAGTTTAGGGTAAGCAAGCTACACCAACGTTACTTAACGTAATTTAGTACAAATTAACAGCAAGTAAACTCAGCTAACGTAAGTAATCTGAAGCAAAAACCGGGAAACAAGTTATGATATTAAGGAGTTCGAGTACGCAGTCCATTCTTATCCTAATGTGGAACAGAGCCTGTATTTTAGGTTTCGTAATTTTTTAGTTATGAAATTTGCCTGGTATATTGTTGACATGCTGCTCTCCCAAATCTGATATTACTTTGTGTCAAAGGTGTAAACAATAGCCTAACTACTAATTCACACAATTCTATTTCCTTTTATTCTTGTTTGTTTCCTTTCTGACCTTTTACTTTTTTCAACAATTCAAACAATGTAACGTGTGCGTTAACCTTCAGTCGTATCACCACTTGAATTGCATATAGTGCAAAGGCATTTCGATACACTCATCTTTCGTACTACTTCGATGTTTGGCTAGTTTTTGGTCCCATAACACAAGTCCGCTACGTATTCAAAAGTCGCGCCGGGACTTCCTCTTACGAGATCGCATACACATGTTTAGTACATATGAAACATAACACAAACAAAATTTACAGGCACAATGTATGTCTACCATAATGAAGTGACAGAAACTAACATATTTCCTCGAATATGCGCGAAGAAAGGCAGAAAATCCGTTTAATTTTCCACGTGAGTTCGAAGATGCATCAATAAATGTTTATCACAGCGTAACATTCCAGGGTGTCTATGAAATGTTACTTTTAAATTCGAGGGTTTTTTAAAGGTCAATTTCTCTCTCTCTTTTTTTTTCACGACATTATTTTACAACATTTCTCTTCTTGAAAACTATGATTATTTTATCAAATAAAAGTAGCATAAAACACATACCATTGCTTTAAGTCATTAATTTTATTGTTCCTTCGCCGTAAAAAAGGTGTGGAGGAATGAAGCTACGGTACTGTTGACCTTGACACAACTTTAATATTCTTTTCTATTTTTACAATTACCGCCCTGAAAGGAACTGTGTATGAGATTGTCATGGAAAGCATCAAAGTGCAACAATGTTCAAGGGCTACCAAAGATACCCCATTCTACGGTAATGAAACATTTAGAACTTGGGGCGCCAACTCGAAGTCTTCAATGTATAAAACTAATTTCAAATTGAATTCTAAACGACGTAAATAGAAAAGTTTACGTACCTTCTCTAAAATGATAGTTGTTTGTTTTTTCTTTTTACTCCACTATGATATATCCAAGCTCCAATTAGGAAAAAAAAAGTTAAAAATATTAAAAAAAGATAATAATAAACTCACCTGTCTGTGGCTTAGATAGAATTGCTGAAAACTTGACGAAGAGAAACAGCTCTTGTGGTGACTTGCAAACTGTTCTTATTGCACTGTAAGCAGCTTCCCTGAGTTCTTTGGATTTTTGCTTTGCACAAACTGCTAGTGCGAAAATCAAAGATTCAGGGTGAGCTGAATAGCCATCACTGTACGCTTTCACAATGTGAGTAACAGGCTCCACAAACTTATTATCTGCAGTTAATTCTTCGACAGAAGGCAAATTTTCTTTCTCGAAGTAATTGCGGAAGAATCGATCTCCAGGTTGATATAATGGGCTTTCATGACCATAATGCAAAAATCTCTTCAACCTGTTTTCTGGTTTTGTCATTTTTGCTTGTTTGGACCTGGAATACTGAAGCTACCTACGGTAGTCAGTTTGATGAAGTTCTTTATTAAGGACCTGCAAAGAAAAAGAAAGTATTTGTACCATACCTGTAAATGTGAAATCTTATAAAAATAAGCTCATCAGACATGTTACCAGTATCCAGATGTGCTACTACAAAGAACTAAAAGTGAAAAGTACAATCAGCAACGAAACGCAAACAATAAAATGCCATAGTATTTCTTTTTTCAGTTGAGAAAGATAGAAAATCAGTGTCGACCGAATTTTCATGTTAAAAATTCTTGATTTTTTTTTATATATATATATAATTTGGTGAGATTCTTTACTTCACGCGGTGAAAGGATATTCATGTGTTGGTCTCCCGCGAAATGTCAGTTCCATCACAATGTCACCTGGTGTCACCATGCTTCACTAACTTTGAGCGCCTTCAGCTCCGAAACTACGAAGGTTTCGAAATTTCTTAACGGAAAAGTTTTCTTGTCTTGAAGTGAATAACCACCTCCAGAAGTTTCTTGCTACTTCAAGGGCTTATTACAGTGCATATAAGGTCAAGACTTTGTACAGCTGAAGACTTCCTAATTTACGTCGCATACTTATTATTATTTTTTAAGTGAAGGATACTAATAATCGTGAAGGATTCGAGGGTTCATTGACAGCACAGTAATCGAATCTATATACAGGCACTGGGCAAAATAATAGAATCATTGTCAAATATGAGGCATAATGTAACTGTGCACTAATAGTAGAGTGAGACAGTGTGGTTGTGGATGGTGTGCAGGTGTGGTGAGTGCCCATCTCGCTGAAGCATCTGTGAGCAAAACAGCGACGTTATGCGATGTAACACCAGACACGGTCTCAAAAGTCATGACAGCATACACCGTGCACGATACAACAGGGTCGGTGAAGCACAATAGTGAACGAAAGACTGCAGGATTGGGACCGCCGGGCCTTGAGGCGGATTGTGACGTCGCAGAAGGAAACATCGGCCGAGAAAGTGACTATAGAACTTAATCTGCATCTAACACACCAGTCTCATCGAAAACAGTGAGGCGGGAACTGCATGAAACGGGTATCCATGGGCGTGTTGCTATTCCCAAGCCCCTAATAACAGACAAGAGTACTCAAAAGCAACATGCATGTTGCAATACCCACAAAAATTGGACGTTGGAAGACTGGTAACATGTCGTGTGGTCGGACGGGTCACTATTTACCCTCTTCACCACCATGTTCGTCTGGCGAATATCCTCTGAAGCATACCATGTGGACTCTACTGTCAAACATGGTGGCGGCTACATTATGGTCTGGGGAGCTACACCATGGTATTCGTACCCCCCTCCCCCTTGTCACATTACACGGTTCGATCATAGCAGCACCGGATAGAAATCAATTGGGTAACCAGGTCCACCCAACGGTGCAAACTTTTATTTCTAGACGGGTACGCCATATCCCAGGATGATAATACCCCCATTTACACCGCTGGCCCTGTTGAAGAGTCACAAGCATGCTGATGAAGGGCCCCTGCCCGCGCAAGCTCCAGACCTGAATATCACCGAGCATCTGTGGACTCTTTTGAAAACCAGGGTTCGGCGTCGATTTCCACTCCATCGTCTCTACCTGAGCTGGAGGCTTTGCTGCATGAAGAATTGCTTCAAATTCCACTCACCACCATTCAGAACTTGTATCGGTTTATTCCGTCCAGAATTCAAGCTGTATTGCGAGATAAAAGTGGACCAAAACTGTATTAATACAAAATGTTCCGACTTCCACAAATGTTTAAATTATTTTCTCATATATATAAGGTAAAATTATAATAAGAAAAAATGGATTACTTACAGCTTGTTGTTCTATAGGTAAACATACGCACACACTAACATATATAAGTACAGAAATCTTGAATATTTCGGTGATTTCACCTTCTTGCTCGGAGAGTAACAGACACACACGTCAGTAGAATAAAGACTAAGACAACAGTGGCGCCACGTAGCGGACGACGCACAGAGTTTGGAGAACAGTTGACTGTTATATAACGCATGGATTGGCAACGGTACAGCGTGTAAGTTCGGGAGAGAATTGTGGAAGGAAAAGTGTTGAAAATGCAGAGCAGACGTGTGTGTCTGTTACTCTCCGAGCAAGAAGGTGAAATCACCGAAATATCCAAGCTTCCTGTACTCGTATATGTTAGTGTGTGCGTATCTATAGAACAACAAGCTGTAAGTAATCCCTTTTTTCTTATTATAATTTTAAATTAAATTACCCTCCCGACTTCCCTTTGTGTTAGTATATATATATATAGTTATAACAAAGGTCAAACAAATCCTACAGTCTAATTTCCACATTGCCCAATCTGACATAGTCACAAAATCAGTATTCCCCACCAAACCTAGATTAGTTTTTCAACATCTACCTAATGTTAGAAACAACTTGGTCCGCACGAATCCTTCCCCGCCACCACCCCAAACCGGCGCCCATACATGCAAGAGACCCAGATGTAAGGGCTGCTCAACTTGCATCACTTCTACAATCACTATCAATACTGCTAATGGCCGGTACTCCCTCAATCCCAAGGGTACATGGCACACCTCTAATGTTATATACATCCTAACCTGCAAGTTCTGTGATGCCTTTTATTTGGGGAAAACAGGTAGCCCTCTGTCAATTTTTATTCCTACCAGTTGAAAACGCAATTGCGAAACGTACTAATTTTCTAGTGTTTGTGAAGTTCGTGTGTTTCCATCTCAAGATGTCACTGTAAGTATAAATATATATATTTATGGAGTAATGTGGCATAGACTAATTGATTCTTCAGACTACTTTAACTCAATGTTTAGTGAGCCATTTTGCTGGGAAAATCCGTATTTGTGAGCTAGACCTACTTTAAGTTGGTTCTGGTTTCCAAAGTAAAAATCTCGAAGTTCTGCACGTGCTTCTACTACGATTTTACCTGAATTATTTTACGTTAACACTGTGCACTATCACGCACGCGTTTACCCATCAATTGCGCACAATAAGCTCCTCACAGGACAACAATGTAAGACTAGGACACTCCCGTTATCTCGGGACCCGCTGCACCAATCAAAATAGTTCGGCGGCTCTGATCCAGTCTAGTCAAGACCTTTCAACGACACCTTATTTGCCTTGAAATATAGTGTTGTATATCTGAAACAGGCCTAAGATCAATATCTTATAGGGCATAAAAGCACTTGCGGAACATTCAAGTATAACGAAGTAGATGGCGCGTAACGTAAGCACATTTTAATCATTTTAGACCTCCTTCCCGGTGTACGCAAAAATAAGCAGATAACCGACCTTATGCTTACCGAATACTCGTCAAATTTCTTTTAAATATTTCGAAATCCAAATAAACCTTTTAAGCTAATGTGTTTTTAAACGAAAGGATGTCAAACCATTAACAAGTATTCTTTTACTGTTTATCAAAAATGTTGGAACTTGCCTGCCACATTCCAGCGTACTATGTCGGGTCCTTCTTTGTTTGTCTTACGTAAGCATTGCTCTGATCACCCTCCACATTGTCAGCAAAAATAAGGGAAGCATAAACCTCCACTCAAATGCTTACTTAATCGTTGCTTAAAAGCATATGCATGTACCTAAGAAGGAGATATCCCGTGAGGCAGTTGTATACTTATACCAGTTCGTAGTTGACCTACTGTGGATAACAAAAATGCAATTATATATTTCCAATTTTAAAGATACTGAATCGATTACATCCATTTGAGGATATACGAAGGCCTATCCTAAACTGACATTCTTTACTACCATCAACAAAATAATCTCCCTACCCGCCGTAGATATTCCGACCCTAAATTTCGTAATAAAATAATGAATGGTAATGTCCACACAAATGACACTGTCCCCTCGATTCAAGTACATGTTCCGAGAGCTAATAGTAGGGGCAACGATTACAAAGGTTATCTCGGAAAAGAAATAATTTTTAATTAGGCTTTCCCCACTTTATCTACCTTTCACTGATTAACCCTTTCAACTTTTACCTTCCCAAAACTCTGCAAAAGGAAGTTATCTAAATACCATATATATTGTATTTTCTTATCTTTCTGTTCATATTATACAATTTCTGCTTTTGTTATTTTTCTATATACTAGCATAAAACAGCTACCACACATGAAATCGACAAATTTTAAAAATAAATCGAAGCTGCACTAAAATTTGTGAAAATGTGCACATTCATTCTATCACGTAAGCACAGAAGAAATCTAGATCTACAATTTATTTCCTCTTAGCATTCGATCGTAGCAGCCTTCATCGGGTGTGTGTGCGTCATTGAGCGTTTAGAGAACTTTCTTAAAACCTGTATCACAGAACATATCGCAGAGTTGTAATATTGGGATTGGTGTTAGGACACACAAAACTGGCATTTGCAAGATACGAAGTTTGGTGGAATATAGTGCCTCGCCGCTTTTGATTTGCGGAATTACTTGATTGTGCAATTTTGATAATGTTTTAAATATACTTGAACTGAATATCTTAATCTGAAATTTGTGGTAGTGTATTTCAGTGTGTTGAATATCAATCATAAAAAAGTAACTTTGCATAATATTTCATTTCCTTCTGGGTGAAAAATGTGTCCAAAGTTGCTAAAATTGAAAAATTGTCACAACCTTGTAAGCCAATATGAAATTTCCAATAACAAGCTTAACATTTGCTTAGCATGGTGCTAAAATTAGCCTGAGAATTCTTCTTGACAGTGATTTAATGCCTTGTATGAATGTAGGATACAATTATACAAATGTTTTAATTTTAAATACAAGGGTCGCAGCACACTGAATTAAAATTAAGGAGTCGGAGACCTAAATTTAGCACTACTGACGAAGTTTCTATTATTATTATTTTACGTTGTGCGCAGCATTTAAGTAACGTCGTTTACAGAACAACGACGTTTACATAACATGAGGATCTCAGTTACTATCCTCATAGCGCTTTACATGTATCATAATATGTACGGTAATGTTCCGTTATCAACGAAAAGAGAGCAACTTTTAATACTGATTTTCTCACAATATTTTCACTCCTAAGGAACTCCTTCCCGCGAAATCAGTTCTGCATTATCTACTTGTTTAATTGCTGGCTCTGTACCTACCTCGAAGTTTCTACCTCACAAAAGTAACCCATAACTTTCCAAAGGTATAATCGTAGTTCGACATATTGTTTTATATTTGAAGTGTTTACAACTCTCATACATTTCTCACGACATTGAAATGGAATATAGTCTTGCATGAAAACGGCCCAGACACGATCTAATGCAGAGTAGCGAAGGCGGGTTAGTTGAGATTAGCTTAAATGCTTCCGTTTTTACACACGTACAGCGATAGTTCCAACTTTCAATGTTTCTTCGGCAGAATTTCCCTCTGCCAAATTGCAATACTCTCACGCCATCTTTTACTTTATAGAACTATATGCACCTGTGTGTCAGTGACAGTAATCTGAACTTCCCGAGTATTATATGGTGTTCAATGCACTTCAAATGTTACTTTCATTATTTCAGATTCATACTATGCAGGATAAAGCACAAAATTATGGGAGAAGGGTGATGTGATCCAATGGACATAATGTAAAAAAAAAAAAAAAGTACCACGTGTGTCCTTACACCCACATAACCTGGTTATTTTGGGTCAGATTCTGCCATGAGCACATCCGAACGCTATATAATAGAAACAACTGTTGCATATAGTGACCGTTTTCTGTTGTAGCAATCCAAAATATATTTTTCCCAGTCGTCTGTTAGGCAATGCCTCAAGTAGCCAATATAATGGTCCTCTCTGTGAATTATAGCTGATTCTACATGACAAGACCATCACTCTAATATTATAGCCCCCAATAAAATTAATTTTAACTTATCTCTACATTATAGCTGTACTTCTTATGTAGCGCTGGATGCAGGAATTTGATGAAAAATCAAGGGGTGATGTGATTCTAAAGGCAACAATGTGAAAGGTGGTATGCGCGTCCTTGCACTCATATAATCATAATCTGCATTATATGCATCCGAACGTCATAAACACCTGTAACACACTGTGACTGTTTTCTGCTCATACCTAAAGACGCTTGGAATAATAGGGTTCGCTTTGATACCAGTAGATACGAGTCACTGTATATTAGAGCTACTTTTTTTACACAGCGTTCCTATGCGTACAGGAAAAAATCCGATACAAAATAGAGAGGTGACGTGAAGCGAAGTGAGACAATGTAGAAGGCAGTGTATGAGAGTGTCCTTGAGCTCAAATACCACCCCCCTACCCCCACCCGCTTGAACACATTCTGGATTGAATGCATCGAAATAATTAAAGAAAAGTGTATTCAATTTCAGTCAGGGTTCTCTTTGTGGCCCGCAAGAAAAGAAGAAAAAAAAGTAAGCTTCACTTCCGCACATGACCACCGGAAAAGCAAAAATTACTACAAAAAGCACCTACTGAAAATGTAGAAAAATCCTTACCTTTAAGTTTTGTTAAAAAAAAGTGAAATAAGCATACAAATGTGCATCGAAACGAGAACTTGACGTAGGGAATAAATGGAAAGTAAAACGCGCCTCTTCAGGTAATTAGTTCCCGTAACATTATCTCCATGTAAAAACGACATTGGATTTATCTATGGAAACAAAATATGTAGTGTGAACCTAACCTGACTTTTCCTAACCCGCCTTCGCGCACTATCGCTCGCTCGGCATACTGTTTGTTTTCGCCTGTTCAGTTCGGCGTAGCTAATTTGAAAAAGAAAATTATTGTCGAACAGTGTTTCTACTGCCCAGCGAGATCTACTGAACTATCACTCCAGTATCGCTGTAAAAGAGGTCAATGGTATTACCATTAGGAACAAAAGAGCGCAACGTGTAGTGGCCGCGAGGTAATACACAGGATAATGAGCTTCAATGTAAGAGTTTTTTGACATTTTAAATTGATTATCGTAAAAGATGATGCTAAAGAGAGCTAAACTAAATTCTTTAGCAGAGTTAAAAATGAGAGAAATGATTTTCAATTTTCTTAAAACTAATATCGTGTTTTATATAATTTGTTGCTCGCGGCCATGTAAAATTTACAGGATAAATGTCATTTTTCCCACGTGCGTAGGTGCTGAAGTGTAAAATATAACAACGGTTCAATTCATGGAAGTGTGAAGTAGGAGCGAAAGTTACTAGGAACTAATTTGCTTCTTGCGTGTTGGCCGCAAGCACATTTAGTGTGTTTTAAACGTCATGTGCATCACGTATGATGATAAAGCTATAGAATCCCTCTTCGCTCGTTCCAGATATCGACCATGCTTTAGCGGGATTATACATGTACTAATAGCGGCCGTCTGGTTTTCGACTAAAAACCTTATGAAAGCTACGAAAATTTAAAAATCATGATCAGGGCGGGAATGTTCACATTTATTAATAATAATTGCTTTCTTGCATTTTTCGTACATTATCTTAAATTAGTGACCATGGGAACGTGGAGGTTAGGTAAAGTTAGGTGCGGTCATGTATCTTTACATTTTTGTTCTTATACGTCACAGTTGTTTTCGTCGGAACAAAGCTTACCACGCTTCCTGCAATTTGTTGTTATATTTATTCATCTCACAGTTTGAGATTCTCCTCAGTATCACCGTATTGTTTCACAAGCTATAATACTGTTGACTCACATCCAGGACAACGTTCCTGTACACCTGTAGCAATGTTCAAAATATAAATGCTCGCAACTGTCCCACAATCCAATCATGCGGTAACCTTCCGCCAAGTAGTTCCCTCCGCTTCACAAATATTTCCTTATTTATCACCGATTATACAATATAATAAACTCAACTTTCGCTCTTTTTTTATATATTATGAACCACACAAACGAGCAAATTATCCATTTCTTCCCTGTAAATTTTCTAAATTTCACTAGAAACGGCCGACCAACTTTGGAAGTTAACCTGAACGTACATAGGGTTCAATATCTATCGGCAGTTGCGGGCCATAAAGTAAAGTTTATCTCAATGCCATATAAGTCAAAGAATCACACAGTTCAGGACGTTTCATGGCTATAGGAATGACAAATTTGGCATTTAAAGGTGTTTACTGTAAACAATGGAAGACTGCAGTCTAATCCTAAAAGTACATTGGTGTAAGGTTGAATGGAAACAATCCTAACATTCCCAAAATAGGTTAGCTAGCTTATTGGTTAAGGTTTACTTTTTCTACACCAAAGGACACCACCCGTTTTAAAAAGTAATTGTCACTGATACTTCCATACGCACAAACCGACATGTAACTATACACAAAATAGTATGACAACCCAACGACAATAATTAATTCGGAAAATACGCACTCCAGTCCATTCGGATATGGTGACAGGCGGAGGAGTACAAATGGCGTTACTTACTTATTAATGGTAAGAGAACATTCCTCTTATGAATGACTCTTTCCCTATTGTAATTTCATTTTCCCAATATCGTCTTAAATTAGTGATCATTGGAACGTGGAGGTTAGGTGCGGTCAAGTATCTTTACATTTTTCACATTACTGGAGCCGAACAGTTAGCGCGTGAAAAAAATGGCACACACCTATGGCGGATGCGTGTATATAGTCTAGGTATTTCACCCTGAAAACACTGGATCATGACTAAAAGTTATTCTAATCTGAGTTTCAACACTCCTACACATTTTGGTAACATAATCTTTCTTCGGTACATTTTACTTCCTTTGGTGTAAATAAAGTAAACCAAACCCAGCTTATTTGGTACCAAAAGAGTGGACAAAGTGGCAGTTATTTAACATTATTGCAGTAGTTTTTTCACTACCAACGTATGTTATGTACAATTCATGTGAATTTGATGAAAACTGCCATATTTTTTCTATACAAAAGTAAGAGGAGCTCCCAAGATAATGCGTAATAAATTTGTATTATTATTGCTCGAAAACTATTTTTGCTAAGATCAATAGCATTTTCAGTGTATCTCACAACCACCTTAGTTACACTACTGTTTATTTTGCGAAGTTCAAGGTCGGCAAATAAACAGCTCAAACGAGTTCATGCACGTACCTATCAATCATACAGCTGACGAAGTTACAAACGTGACTTTTTTTTTTTCGTAATACCTTGTTGGGATAAAAAAAACCGGTCTGACTGAATCGCATTCTACTTCATCTCAAACACCACGAATAAATTACAATCAAATCAATTTAGGAGTGAAACTTATAGTTCCCGAGTACGACGTTGAAGTATAAACATTCGTGCTTTCAGAGCGCCTATGCCATTGTCCATGTCTACGTAAGCTACCTTCATTTTTGCACGTAAATACAAAATCACTTCAAGAATTCTAGTCAAGAAGTTGTTAGAAATTTATTATACCTTAGACTGATAAATATTTTTTCAAAAAAACAATGATTAATATCGGGGATTAATATTTTTTTAAAAAAATATAAAAAGTCAACATTCCAAAGTATCAACAGTGTTAACGGTATGTCTCAATGATACATCACACGAAAAACATTTCTCGCTAAAGCCATCTTAACGTTTGCTTATTTTTTCCCTAGCAGAAACCAGGGTGAAAACTATCCACACTGTATCATATGATTTTAATACACAAGATTTTACCTGCGAGACAACAATTCTTGACTCCTGCTCCTTATATGGCCTCACTACACAAGCATTAAGAAAAGGCACAATCAAACAGTGTTGCCAACCATCCAGTGGAGACAGAAAGATGCCAGTCGCGAATCAAAATTATGCTATTTGTCATGGAATTGTGTTAGGATTTTAATTTCCAGCTTCAGTAATAACATTGTTATTATTAATATGTAAATTATAAATAATAATAATAATTTATTATCTTATATATCTTATTGCTAACAATTATTATTATTATTGACCTGCACAGTATTTCTGCTTTCTTCACTTTGTTATCAGTTATAGTTTCTTTGGAATGACTGAAACTCAGAAACAAGGATCGCTGTCCTGATATTATTATCTTAACACGACTAACATGTTTCATTGTTGCAGCATCTTTTTCTAGTACACTTCGCATTGCAGCTAAATCTGCACTGCATGCTACACAATGTTCTTTTTTTAATTATCTTTAACGGGACGCAGCCACCCTTCAAACACAAATTCACTTTCCCAATGGGGGACTAAAATCTTACATCAGATCCGGTAGGTCGCCATGGTAACCCTTAAAAGTAGCAGTAAATAAGATGAAAAATCAAACTAACACTAGAATTTGCACAGAGAAACTTCTAAATTCACAACACAACACACGAGACAAGACTTCACAAGTGAATAACCGTTTAAGTTGAAACAGGAAAGAAAATACGGAACTTGAGATATTTGATCAGAAAGGCCGCCACGCTCATTGAGATACATGATCAATGAGTAAGCCTCGTGATTTGAACCCCCAAATAAAATTCGAAAGGAAACGATGGAAGAGAAAATCTTTGAAATTTGGAAAGCAAAGATATGCTATGTTTGGTTCAAAGGCCGCGAGTAACCTTTTATTTGCAGCCGAAAGGAAGGGAAATTTTGAGACGGAAATAAACCATTTTATGACTTTATTGCCTTCTGTGTCCTCATTTTTTCTCCCCCGTTTACTTCGACATCTGTCAACTACGAAAGAGCTCTTGAGCTAATCAAAGGAAGTGGATGAGTAAAAGATGGTGAAGTGAAGGTGCTAGATACCAAAGGGGTGAAATAGTGCTATGTTTAGAACCATTACGCTAGGGTTGGCAAAGCTGCAATCAAAACAAGTCAAAACAATGATTTCACGCTCAAAACATTTGCTTACAATTACCTTAAAAGGCAGAGTTTTTACAGCAAGTATCGTGTATGAGACAAAGTAGAAATAGAAATTGTTTTTTATGTATATTTGACAACATTTTATTTAAAACTATATAAATTACATTTTTGATAGACTATTATTTTCATAGAGAAAACATTTCTTTCAGTGTTGCCATCAGATAAACACATATTATACTGTCGATATATATCTCATACTAATTTAACTATCTTTAGGTCCATACATCACAGGCATCACGGTAATGGTCCTAGAGTATGATCCAATAAAATAAATTATTACTAAAGAGAAAACAGTAAATTTAACTTATTCTTATAATCTTGCACCAGAGCCTGAGAGCTAGAGGCCCGTTCACAAATCCTTGCTTTCCAGAAAACAAAAAATAACCTACAACCACACAAACTAAATAGACAAACTTTACTTACTAACATCACTAAAATGTTTACAAGAATCGAGTAATCATTATTTGAGACCTTCCGAATATTATATAAAACTACATTTATCACTTTTTTGTTTCCAAAATAAGACTTATGCGCATCTCTAGATCACAGATACAGAATTTCAAGACCAATCATTTTTAACAATAGGTTCGAGTTGTATTTGCACAGTCTAGTCTTTATTGCACTCTTACATCGGTAAGAAGTTTGAGTTCCCTGTGGATAACTGAAGTGTCGAATATGCACTCCAAGTCTTACGTTTTTATAATTTATCGACGTTCCGTTGGACAATATTCAAATCACAGTTAACAGATTTAATTCTGTAGTGGAATACTATGAGGGTTAGAAACACTATCTGTAATTACAATATGAGAGGAAGAAGCAACGAAACAGGAAATGGGACAATTATGCCAAACTAATGAAAGATATTATTACATATGTCATGCAAAATTGTATTATGCCACATAACGCCAGTTGTTTCAGCTGCTACTTAGAATGCCTAAGTTGACTCCTTAAAAAAGGATGTATCGAAATATATACCGTAACTTTTTCAAATTGGAGTTTTTGTCATTTAATTGATGTTACCATCCATACAAATAATTTTGCCTTTATATTTAGGTTGGCCAGGTTTTGGTTATAAACTTTCATACTTATATTATCATTAAAGACTTCCAGCACAAAATATGTAAAAATGTTCCGTTGTAACAGTTTCACAGGCCTAGTGGAGTAGTGGTGATGTTCAACGTTTTCACGCTAATCGGTTACTAACATTTTGTTTAATTCACCAATTCAGTTAAGTCAATCAAATAAAAAAAAAAAAAGGAATCTCTATCAGTCTTCAGGCCTGATGCACAAATATGCTTGTTTATCTAATGTTATCATGTTTGCCGCTGACCAGGCAACCGTGTGGTCTGACAAGTAAAGGACCATATGATGGTCGCGCAAATCCTTGCAAACATACTTCATCTGATTGAGCATGAAAATATATGGAAATCACCCAAATTTAAGCTGCTAAGGACCATAAGTACGGTGACCATGCTTCCCGAATTTTTCGGGATAGTCCCGAATTTCGAGGTTGTGTCTCGGAAAGCATATTACAAGTCCAACAGATTTTTGTAAAAACGGAGATATAATTTAATTTGAAAGGAACATTTGAAGTAAATTTTACATTTGTTTCACTAAAGTGTTCCTATAGCGTTCATAATTAATAAATAAGTTATGAACTAACTTATAATAGCTTAGCTATAATAACTTAAATCTTAAATTATTGTATTTTAATAAATAATTATTATTACTCATGAGCCTTGACAGAAATTGTAGAAAGTTTGGTGTTTATTGAAATATATTATTTAACAACACAGTAAAAACTTTAACATAATTTTGTTCTTTAACAAAAATGTGTTGTTAACGGTTTATTTATTGTAATTTAAAGAATGTTGGTGAAATGTATTTCAAAACAAGAAAGTAGTGTTCATAACCTTATGCCAATTATTATGACATTGTACTTGCTTTGTAAAACGAGATTAGTACTGATTTTAAAAGTTCTGAAATTGGTGCATTTTTTTTTCTAATTGGAAATACTTTTTAATAAAACATATAGCCTGAATAAAAACATTTTCTTGGGTTCACCCTCAAACCACCAGCAAAAATAAGTAGTGGTGTTCATGGTGGTGGGGGCATTAGATCCCAGTAATACCTTTCCCGAATTTGGATTCAGAAAATATGGTTACCGTAACCATAGGGAGCGGAGCCAGGGGAGAGGAAACATTGAATAGCGGCAAAATTAGAGAAAGGCAGGAATGACGGTAAAAGTGAATATCTTGCAAAGAGGGAAAGAAAGCCAACCAAAAGGAAAATACCAACCATAAGAAGGGTATCAAGGACTAGGAACGATCATAAACAGGGTTATCTTCTGGAACGCAGTGTTGCCAACTCTGCAGAAAGTTTAGATAGCTGATATAGCACAAGGTAGCAATTCAGGTACAAGAAAAAGGAATAAGTAACACAAAAGACAATAGGGAAGATTGTGGACACATGCGTGAAAAGGGTTAACGATAGTCGTTCTTGAATAACACATGTGAGAGAAGACAAAGGTTGTCCCTGATTTGCCGCAGTCCCACGAGGCGAGCGCCGAAATGGTACGGTCGTTCAGGCCAGAACTGCTTCCTTCCCCTGTCCTAGCCTCACCTGAAGGGCCGATGTGGCCTCTAAGTTGGAGGACCAAATCCCACACTGTGTCCTGTCCTGGAACAAAAAAGAAAACGACTGGAACAAAAGACCCCCATGGTTGCCGCTGCAATATAAACAAGACCAAGTGACGTAGAACTACAAATTACTAGAGGTGCGGTGTAATGTGCCGTGCTATGGGTCACAGGCAACGCGAGTAAAAAAGGCGTGCACACGTAGAAAGTGCGCTGAGAGTGTGGGACATAAAGGCGCGAGACTGAACCAGTTCTTGTGGTGGTAGGAGTAAGTGCGAGCGAATACTGTTGTTCCTGTGTGTGAGCATTCGACCACGAAGGTCAGGTAGTGTCATTGTACACAGAGTGCAGTGGTACTGTGGAGGCTACTATGTACACAAGTTGCGGGTAGTTGTGTTAATGGTATTCGGACCGCGAGGGTGGGCTATCCGGACCGAAAGTCCTTTCAACGTGTGTTCTCCTCAGAGAGGAGTAAAGACGAATAGTTCTGAAAAAATATTGCTTTTGGTTGGTTATCTTTCCCTCTTTGCAATATATTCACTTTCACCATTGTTCCTGCCTATCTCTAATTTTGCCCCCTTTCAATGTTTCCTCTCCTCTAACCCCGTTACCTATCCCAGCAAGCCAGGCGACGTCGGCATTTGGTCAGCGAAAGTCGGACGTAGTCGGGAAGTGGTCGCTCGCCCACCTTCTTCCCGACCCCGTTCACACTGCGAAAAATTAATTGTTTTAATGAATTGGATGACGTATGGTCGTAGAAAAAGAACTAACTTTTATTATAAATTGTCTTTTACTCCATCTTTTAATCTTCAATTACTGTTGAAATTTTCTGCACTTGTCGGTGACCGGATTCGAACCTGCCATCTTCTGATCGATTATAGTGTATGATAGTGGGCCGTTTTAACACTACTCCATTAAAAAAAATGTGTTACACCTGTTCAACTTGTATCATACGTGTATTATACTTGTATGTACTTGTTCTTGCATTACTAACTACTGACAGCACAGTTAAAATCACATCCATGCCTGAGGTGGGATTCGAACCCACGATTCTTGGGTCTCCAGACTACCGCACTAGCGAGCACCTCCACCTGGATCGGCACTCCACAGAGGCTCCTCTCCAAACGTTTTCGAAATGTAGTAACACAGACACTATATTCATTACAGAATGGCGTTGATCCCGGAAGTGTGAATGCTTATTCTACATTACACAGAATTTTTTTAAAAGCAAATCGTCATAGAAAATGCAACTACAAAACTCCTATTTATGCAACAGGATTACTGTCACCTTTTCTAGCTTCAGATGATCATCAAAATATCGTGATTATACTACTATTATCACCTGCAAACGATCAGGGTTTCCACTAGGATTTTCAATTTTGGGGGGTAAAGTCAAATTTAACTTTGGGAAGGTGTCAGACAGGGCCAATGCTGAAGGTACCATCTCAGCATTTTCCTGGTGCGACTGAAGAAAACCCTTTAAAAACCTCATTCAGGATGGTCGACCTCTGAGATTGAACCCAGGATCTTCCGAATGCTACGCCAACGCTGAGCTACGGCGGTTCGGTCAATGTATTACAGATTTAAAAAAATTACGCCAGTACTCGTAATATTTTGAGAATAAGGTAATTTGAATTTATAACATATCCTGAAAAAGCAATAATAATAATAATCTCTCTATATATAAACAGAAGTCGAGACTGACTGACATATCAACATAGTTGAAGCTAGAAACTTGAAATTTATGGCAAATCTGACTTTAAATAACCTATTTCACTTATGTTCGGTAAGAAGCAAAACAAAGGGCTTATTTTGAAAGTAGAAATAAAGAAAAAAGGTCATTTCTTATTTTTAAAAACAGAACATTTTCTGAGGTGGGATCGAACCCGATATCCTAAGAATAGCTCTTTTGTGCTTTATCTACTAGACCATACAGCCGGCTTCCGGGTCGAGTGACGCTGCGAGCAACAGCTAATAATAATAATAATAAATTATGAGTTCCTGATCCCACATAGAGGCACCTTTGTTTTTAATAAATGTAAAGCACGTTTCCTCTTTTCATATTTTACTACAAGCACAATACATTTATACTCAACATCCAATGGAAGGCGACCCCCTAGTTTCCACATTTCATTTCATAATTGTGAATTAGACAATACAAAATGGACACAAAAAACAAAATCAGCTGAGCTGAGCTGAGATGCGTCGAATAGGTTATAGATCTGCCGGCAGAACTCTTTCGCTACGGCATGCCGATACTTTAGTTACATAAATTCCAGATTAAAACAGTCGGAAAATGGACGTACTTCCAACCTTTTCCGACCACCAGGAAGTGGGTGGGACCACGCTTATTTCCCGACCATCAAGAATAGACGGGCCCCCTCTCTCTTCCAGGGGCAACTCTGAGCGTGATGAGAGACAGATAAACCCATGTCGAACACTGGTGGATACCTTGCTGTAATGGTGGTGATGGTGAGACAAAATGTAATGAGAAAGATTATGATATTTATAGGACGTATGTATGTCTTAGACTGTAGTTTCTAGTGGATTTTTATGTATGTAGATATAAGAACCGGAATAGGTAGGTTCAAAATGTCTGTTAAAATGCATGTTTCTTTTAATGGGTATAGGCTTTGCAAGGTAATGGTGATGAATGAGAGACATTGATCGATCGCAAAGGTTGTGATGGGGAGACAATTGGTGGCTGGGATGCTTTGATCTCTGGAGGGTGAAGAATTAAAGCGAGTTCCGGGTTGTCTGGTGTAGATTCTGGTCTGTCTTTACATTTGTAAGGGTGCTTCTGGTTGCAGGTATTGCACTTCGGTGGGTGGTTAATATTTGAACATTCTTTTCTTGTGTGTAATCCTGTGCAATAGCCGCATTTTGGTGTATTTGAACATTGAGAGTTTGTATGAGCCTTATAAAGTTGACAGTGCTCGCATCGTGTTGCTAGGGAAGGTTGTGAATAAGAAGGTCGTCTGTAGATATAAGCTCCAGATGTTAGTTAGTTATTGATGGTTTTTGAATGATTGGACACTACACGTACCATGTAGCAAGATGTGCCGAGTTTGGTTTTAATACGGATACACTTTGTGAGTACATGACCTTTGATTTCTGAATAAGACAGTATATAATAACCTATTTATTGCTAACTAACTCTTTAACCAAGTCTGCTTCAATAACAGATGAAAAAAAAGAGCGTGTTTTTTTTTCAAGTTGAAACTAATTGACATTTCCTTTAAATAATGAATACTGATTTTCAGCAATGAGCAGATAATAAACACTTCATTTTTTTTGTATTTCCTTCAGTATTTGTGGTGTACTACTTGGAATTTTCTTTAGAGATGAACCGTAGTGACGTCATCATCATTCATTGGTGTTTACGCGAACCTCCACATCCGTTCAGGATGTCCGTTTAGCATCTCTTCCTCATCAGATTTTTGTCACATGTCTGTGCATATTCAGTGCATTGCGGGCGCATCTTCGGGTTGACACGACACATGCGGCGTGATGTTTTGTGTTCGACATCCGCTTATTGTTAGGTGGTGTCTTGTGTTGATCGGTGACTGTATGTGAATCCAGTAAACAGAGAGCAAGTAGGATTGTACTCGGAATAAAAAAAAATAGGCGAAGAGAAAATGCAGAATTTTAAAGCAGATTATAATCCTGAAGTGTACAATGTGAAACTGCAGTAATACAAGTAAATGGTTAAAATGTTAATGTGCTGACGTAGAAGATTTCAATGTATCAACAACAATATTTCATTTCACCCAACTAGTGGGATGGTAGTTTCCCTTGTTTGAACCACGTGGATGATATCTCACCACCCCCTTCAGTTCGACCACATGAGTGATGTAGTATTGTTCTGTTCAATTCTTGTACAAAGAAAGAAAATGATTGTAAAAAAAAAGTAAGTTTTAACAAAATAAGTTATAGAAAACTATTCGTATGAACTAGAGCTATGGATGTATTTTAACAACGTTAAAATACAGTTACAATTAATTTTCAACACGGCAAGTTACTAGAACATAAAGTGAAAAAACAAAAGCACTGTATGTTGTAATTAAACGAATATAATGTACATTACAAAAAATGCAGGAAGAAACGAAAAGAATAAAGGTACTTACCAATCGTAGTGTAATAAGAGAAAATGAGTTCATTATAATCCTTCGTAAAGTGGATCTTAGCCAAATCCCTCATATACTACGTGCAGTTGCTCTCCAGTTCTTCTCAAAACAGTCACTGGCTAACTGAAGTAGTATGATTTAGTAGATTGTAAGTTGTTCTTACACAAACAGCGCCAGTCAAGTAACTACAGCTTGATGCAGCTAGGGTTACCAATCATCTGGTGTTTAACGGACATGCCCGTGCTTTTAAACTTTCTAGTAATGTCAGAACGTCTTGAAATTCCTGCATTTTAAAAATAAAATGAGCAGGATATTAATGCACTTGGGTTTCAATTGTTCGTGTTATTTACGGTAAACTCGACGATCACGAGCGCCAATCAGCAAACAACAGGTAATATATTTTGTCTTTTATGCCTCATAAACTTTTATCGCTAAATAGAAACATAAATAACGAAAGCGATTCTGCCAATAAAACTGTTCATTGCCACAAATTCAATGTGTTAGACATTAAAAGAAAAGTCCTCCTTTTTTTCTTAGTTTTGTCCTGCATTTGAGGGTTTTTCCGGTTGCAAACTCTAGCTGCAGAGATAAAAGAAATGGAATAGAAATCACCGTTTTCCCTTCCCACTTCAACAGACTTAGGACTGTCATGTGTAGTCACATTTTAAAAATACCTAAGTTGCATTGGTAAAATTGACTACATATGGTGTGGTTAAAAATAGTGATTTCAAACAAGAAACCAATTAGCACTTAAAATAACTTTTAAATTTGTAAATACAATATTTTTCATATAGAAATACAATTTTAAATTCATAAATCCAATATTTTTACATACAATAAAATGGAATATTGTTAATACACTCTTATATGACCAATACATATGTACATATTACTTAATAAGGTAATTTGTAAATATTATAATCGAAGAAGCTTATTAGAACCAACTTTTAAAAGATAGCCTGGAAATGGAACAGCAATTTCACAGAATAAACTAAATTTTTATCACCCAAAACTACCGTATACCACAAAATATCAAACTTCAGGTTAAACTTGAAATTTCCTTTTAGTTTCACTTTCATTCAGAGTTTCATATCTGATCGACCTCCTGGTCATAATCCTTCAACATCAAAAGTGCAGTTCTTGAGTTAATCTCCTTCTGCTTTCCATTCGCTGGATAAAGTCCCTTTCTTCTTCTATGTGTGATAAATCTATATTCAACAATGATAGACGCCTACTTCCTTTGCACACTCTTAAGTTGACTATCTCACTACGTAATTTCGTATATCTTTAGAATCTTTCTTTTATTTCAAGTCTTATTATTTCTCTAGTCATTCCACAAACCTCACTTACAAGTACAACGAATATTTTTCATAAGATTTTAGATTATGATATGTGTCGAAAGGATACTATTTAATCCTTAGGAAAAGATAATTCACTAAATTTCTGCTTCACTCTAAAAACAAAGGCGTTCAACATCATTCATTTTATCATTCTTTGTCAAGATGTCACTTATGTAAAGGACTTTTTTCTCTTTTCATCCTTGTTTAAAAATTGGTCTCAGCAGCAGCACCGATTGTGAAGGTTTGTAGACACAATATTTTCTACTTTCTTTAGCATGTTTCTTGGTGTTATGGGATTGTGTTATTGTTGCCCTAATTGCTTGGAATAAGTTTATTTGTTATAATTAATTCAAATTCATTGTAAAAACTTTAAAGGACATTCACAAGATGGGTTAACAATACTCTTTATCTTTAAAGTTTACTACATTGTTTTCAATTGACTTCCAGATTTCTTTAATCCTGTAGATCTTACATCCTATTTTCAATTGGACTATCAATTCTACTTCATTTTAGACGACGATAAGATCCTCTCTCTGCATGCATAATCACCAATTGGAAACCCAACTTGCTTCTATCCAGAAAGTAAGTAGTTAAAATCATGTCCCTGATGCAGTTACTGTTTGTCTCCAGTCTTTTATATGCTCGCAGTTATCCTGATAATAGACGTTGTTCCATATCATTATACATTAAACTATCAGGTAACCATTCTTCAATAGTTTTCTTCCTTAAACATCATTACAAAACATCAGTAAAGAAAATAAAATAATTGGTCAGAAAATCCATCTTCAGTACTAAGGGTATTCTTCCTCCAGGGAATATTAAAAAAGATGCTGTTTTCATATCCTTTATACATTGCACTATGAAGTAACCATTCTTTAACAGCTACCTTTCTTCAACTTGTCTAGAGAACATTAAAGCACATACACACAAAAAACATACACAAAAATTATAATAATCGGACGCAAAATTATTCTTGATCACTAGTAGTTTCTTCAAACCTGAAGTTCACCTTACACTGCACGAACCAAGTTTAAATACTCCATATCATCTCCATGTTAACATAATGCTATTTTATTTATTTGGTTTTTTTATTATGCAAATTCTCCTTCTATGATGATCTTTTATTGTTTACCTTTTCTACCTGTCCACCACGTGTTGCTGTCATGACATCTTTCAAAATATGACTACTTTTATTCCATTCTGAACTTCTACAAACTCATCGGAACATTCATGGAATGTTTCTAATGCTTCATTTTCTATTAGGAAGATTTCAGCTTTTGCAGTTCTCGATGGATTCCAATACATTACATTGGTCTTTCATTGTCGAGTGATATGGTACTACATCTTGAAGAACTGCTTAGTTCTTCATCATCCTTATTGACACAAGACGATAATGATATCCGCAAAGAAATTTGGGCTATACTTCATTTATGTATCTGAAATTATCCTGATCCGCCATGAACATTATTGACGCAAGAGGATAACGATATTCACAAATACATTTGTACTCCATTTGGGCATCTTCAATCATCTGTAGCTGTCATGAGCTTTAGAGGCAAATATCCTTCTTATTACTAAGTCCTTCGATACATCTCTATGGTCTGCAGTACGAGAGACAATTCATTCTAATCCCAGGAGTCAAGGTAACACACTTTTACATAGATATTACACTTTCATTCGTATTTGGAAGTCATATTTGAAGGGAGTAAAAAGTTTCTTCCTTGGCATAAGGTTCCTCATTCCTCTGGTGTTGGAGTAAGGTCTTCATTGTACCTATGGGAAAGCAATCTTCGGTAGTAGCATAATCATCAGGAATCTTGACTTGATGAGTCCTCAGGCAGAGTGCATCCAGTTTATGGTGCCCCATGAGAAACTCTGAAGATAATGCTATTATAACTTTCTTAGTATATGGATGATGATTGCAGAATGGGTATAAGATAAATAAAAAATAGAAAGAAAAGCATTTTAACGTATTTAAGAAAGGGCGTTACTTTGGATATGAAGTAGGAAAGTATACCAAGAAATTAAGAACATAGGAAAGAATGAAAATATACTTTGTATGGGTTGAGACAAGGATAATGTTTGTTTCTGTCTTAAAATTCTTCCAAATGTGAGTAACAAGATATGTAAGTATAATGCAAATAAATTTACATTCACAACTAACAGGAAAATATCATTGTTGAAAGAAGCTGTTTTTACAGAAGGATATTCTTAGAGATCAAATATTAAAATGCACAAAAGCGTTCAATATCTAAGAATAGTTTACAGAAGGATAGAGAAAGAAAGACAAATATCTCTATTTGAACAGTTGGCGTGAAATGTACATAATCAGGGAACAGCTAGAAAGAGAGGGAAAGCGGTATAGCTGATGTTAGTTGGACTTCTTACGAAGACAAAAAAAAAGCGAATGTTGAAAACCAAATAAAGACTTTGAAGTGAAGTAAGTGTAATCTTGCTGTTAGGATACAGGCAGGCAAATAGTCGAACTGAGCAGAAACCTGAAAAGAAGAATATTAATAACATAAAAGCTTAAAAATACTCTATACATTGTATTCCAAGTAGATTAGATTAATGGAACGATGGTTAGTTTGAATTAAATGCTATCTTAGCTAAGTCTACATTATTTGAGGTAATATAAGAAACCTTATAATACTTACCGATTAGCTATACACCATTGCAGCACTTTGTGGTATTGATTGAACTTCAAATGGTGATAAATCAATATTCAGTGGATAGTTTTATGTTTTCTTCATGTAATGTTTTTATATTTAATTCCAATAACATCTATTCGCATTCATGGAGAATATTCTGTAAAGAACGGAAAGAGATTTTTGAACATCCACTTAAAAAGTTGGCTTACGTTAGGTTAGATAATTGGTCTACTACGAAAGCAAAAGATATACTCTAACGATACTCAGACAAACATGCAACTGGGGTCTGCAAATGCCTGTTTCTTGGTGGAATTCTCTGTTTCAGAGCCCTTGCTTCAAAATTTGACAGAGGCTGAAAGACATGAGTAGCAAGTAGAATAGTCATTGTTCCCTAATAAAGGCACGAAG
>JAGDQP010023800.1:484-25474 GCA_022664845.1 Lepisma saccharinum | reverse complement strand
CGTGTAAATGAATCAATCTTGTTATTAGTAATCACTATCTATTTTTCGAAATCTGAATGCTGAACAGTTCGTTTAGGGTGTTAAAAGCAAATGAATAAATCTTGTTATTAGTAATCACATCACTATCTATTTTTCAAAATCCGAATGCTGAACAGTTCGTTTAGGGTGTTAAAAGCAAATGAATTAATCTTGTTATTAGTAATCACATCACTATCTATTTTTTTTTAATCCGAATGCTGAACAGTTCGTTTAGGGTGTTAAAAGCAAATGAATCAATCTTGTTATTAGTAATCACATTATTATCTGTTTTTCAAAATCCGAGTACTGAACTGCCAAAGGCATCTGCAGTTGATGTAAAGTGAAGAAAACAAAAGAAAATCGAAGATTACTGTTGCAGGGAGTGGAACTGGCTAGATTTTTCAAACGAACTAAACTATTTTAACAATATATTCATTAAAATAGGTACTAGTAAGGTTCAATACGTTAGTCAAATATGTTCTTTCGGATAAATTAATACTATATACGAGACTAAGCCACTCTAACTTAACGCCTATGGGTTTTATTAGAGGGACATAACTAAGAAACCGAAACAAGGTAACAATATTAATGAGGTACGACGGGTGCTTTCTTTTCCCATTGCTTTGTTTTCTTTAATACGACGTTCGTACATGTATAAGCTTTAAGCACATGATGAATGTAGCCATTGTTTCTCATTCGTATGAATGTGGGCACTATTCATCAGGAATGACAAGTCAATAATCCAACATCATCCTGTTATATTACATTTCTTGGAACACGGGAGACCAAACCCATATGAGCTTGTGTAATACCAGTTACGTTTACGGGGGTTTCTTGTACTGTACTATTATAATCGTCTCTCTCTCTCTCTCTCTCTCTCTCTCTTTCACAAATACTTAAACATACAGAGCTAGACGCCGCTTTAAAGATTAAAAATTGACTTCATGGACATGTGTGAGTATCAGACAAATCAATTTTTTGTTACCTATTTATCACTCTCTTTGTCTTAATTGGCTATATCCGAGGAGAAGTCACACTCACGTACTTACATGCGTTGCAGAGAAGAAAGAGTGTGAAGGGAAAAGTGGTAATGATTAAAGAGAAAGAGAGACAAAACTTATGAAGAAGAGAAGAGAAATGTGAAGCTATCCAACTTTCACTAATCTGCATTTCCCATAATCTTGCTTCTTCGCTTTCCTTCCTTCCTTCATTGTTCAACTTTCCTTCCTCTATCTTCGTTCTTTATTCATTCCTTCCCTCCTTCCTTCCATTCTTGTTTCTTTTATCTTTATTCTTTCATTCAATCGTTGTCTCTGTCACCCTGTCTTTCTTTCTTTCTTTCTTCATTCCTTATTTCTAACCTTCTTACTATATTTCCTTCTTTTCTTTCATTCTTACTTCCTTTATCTCTATACTTTCTTTCACTATTTCTGTTTTATCCTCTCTTCCTTTCTCTTCTTCCTATTTTTATTTATTTTTCTTTCTTCCTTCTTTTCTTTCTCCTTCTCTATATTTCTTTATCACCTTTCATCCACGCTTTTCCGTTGGCTTTCTTCCCCCCTTTTTATTTCTTTACTAACTTTTTCGTATTTCCTCTACTCCAACCTTTCTTTCTCTTTCGTTTCTTCTTTCTTTCTTTCAATCTTCGTATCTTTCCTTTACCCTTTTCTCCTTGTTTTGATTTATCTTTTCTTTACCTATCTCTCTTTCATTTTTTGTTAATTTATCACTTTTTCCGTTTCTCTTTGCCTTTCTTTCTCTCTTTTATTTCTTTCTTGCTTTCTTTCTTCCTTCTCTTCTTCCACACCTTTTATTTCCTCTTATCTTTCTTTATTCCTTCTTCTGTTCTTCCATTCTTCCTTTCTTTTGTTTTCTCATCCTCTTTTCTTTGTTACTTCCTTTCGTTTCTCGTTCTTTCTTTATTCTCTTCTTTTCGTTACATCTTTTCTTTCTTCACTTCTTCCTTCTCTCATCCTTCCTTTCTTTCATTCTTTGTTTTTTCCTTCCTTCGTTCATGCATTCTTTCTTTCTTTTTCTTTTTTCTTCCTATAATCCTGTCTTTATCTATTCATCCATTCATCCATCGGTAAATAAAGTTAGACAACCATCACTCCTATCGTTACAATGTCAAGATTGTAAGTTATGTATGAGGAGGTAACAGTCATTTGTGATTATTACCCAACGGTCTCAGAACTCCATCCCTGAATGGCAACGTACCTTCTGGAAATGTATCTTGTCAAGCGCTATAATTCTTTTATCAACATTTACAGGGCAGTGGAGAGCCAACTTATGAAACCTAGGGGCCCTGTTCGGCCCTCTCTGATTACCACACTTTTTACCTGTCCTATTCCGATGACTCAACCGGACCCAACCCACCCGTCAATCTTCTTTATATGGAGTTCCTATTCGCCTTTCTTCATACCATAATAATATGTCCTTGCAAAGAAACAACTGAGAAGTTTTCAGAAAAGTGGGTTCGAAAGTTTTATAGGGTCTACGTGATTTTACCAGATTTCCTGTGCCTGTAGACCTTGTGGCATAATTGGAATTATGTCCCCAGAAAGGCATTGCATGAATCACAGGGAAGCAATATTAATAGCTGGTATTAATATAATAAAATAATTCATCACAGAAGTTAAGACGTTTTTCCATAGAAGAAATTTGTGGGCGGCGCATCCGCACCAAATTTGGAACGAATTTTTTTTGCATCCCAGAAAAACGACTATCAGTGTTTCCAGATCCTCAAGTATTTCCAGTTGCTAGTATTGCCGCCTTATGATACAATATAATGTCACAAAGGCTTCTGTACTGTTAAACGGATCTGCACAAAAGTTTGCAAGATTCTTCTTCTACACAATACAAACATGACAGTAGGGAACAGTACCCCTCCAAGTACTCCAGTTGTCAGTGTTGCTAAACTTAATTGCAAGTTGAATTTTTCAAAGCTTCTCCAAGAACTTCTATACCGTTTCACATCCCTACTGAACTGGCATGAATACTTTTCGACACGCTAGAAAGGCAACTATGATGGTCCCCACCCACTAAAAAAAACAAATTGTCGGTGTTGCCAGTCAATAAAATTGAAGTTCTGCAAAGGTGTTCAAAGTATCTGAACACCTGTGGATTACTAGCAATTTGACGGAAGAATAATTTGCGCGGTAGCTTTTGTTTCTTTCGCTCTTTTGCAGTGTACTGTTATTTGGTTGTATTTTCTATATAATAAAATTCACTGTCAGGATGTTTGTTTGTTTGAACGCTTTACAATTCTACACACCTTGACAAATTCGAACAAAATTTTACACATATTCCTGAGGACCTAGAAGGATTAACTACCGCTTTAAAAACTTTTTGGGGGAGCGTAAACTATGTGGTGCGTAACCCCCCTCCCTAATTAAGATAGTTGGGTCAAGTGTCAAATAGAAGAGTTCGCAGTACAATCATTTAATACTATCAGAGGAAAGATTGCGCCAAATGGTAAGTAACGACAAAAAGAGCGCTTCGCTCAAATAAGGAAGAAAATAGTAGACTTATAAAATACTTTACATAATATATATTACAAATCGCCTGTCTACATCTTTTTCAGAGCAAAGGTGTTCATTGTGTCCTGAAAGCCTGTCTTACTAGCAAGACGAGACTCAAGAACCAATATTCTAATACCTAATGTAAGATGGCAATGAGACAAATAAATGTATTTAAAGAAAAGGTATCGCGAGCTCCATTCATCTCGTTAGCCCTGAATGGGTCTGACAATAAAGTAATCAGACTTATTATTTTTCCTTTGGTATTAGCAACCCTGCAGTGTACTAGGATATGTCATGTTCGATCTTGAACATTCCGCATTCTCACCACAACTGGTGTTATTCTGTAATCAGTTTCTTTGCATTGCTAGCTGCTGAACGAAAGTAGATAAAAAAAATTGATTTAGAGTTTCAGCGACCACTTGTTTACGCATTCAATAGCAATCTGGTGATGCAGCAGGCCATTCCCTGTGGTGCTTTCCCACTAATTCACTCAGTTTTTAACACAGATTACGGAAGCACGTATACAGAAACTGACTTCGGATTTGAGTTGATATCTCACGTTACTTCCCTGTTTCAACCAGATGACACCACAATCTTTTCTTGTAGTACTTTTATATTATACGCACTTCTCTGAAATTGGTCAAATCTTACTAGTTTTTTCACTATTTTTACACCTTCACCTTCGACATCCAACGATATGTAAATTGACGTGAAACACGTATTTACAGTATTTTATTTACTATACGCAATTTAGTAGTAACTGTCATCTGTTCGCTCTAACTTATAACTAGAATATTCCGGAAATGCCATCTAGAATATCCTTGCAACACTCTGAGAACTATATGCTAGAAGTATCCTTATTTGATCCGTTATATTCTGTGACCTTCTACTCATATTAAGGACATAAATTAGACATTCTTGGGATACCTTGTGAACGCGTATGTGTGAAATTCCTAATTTGATATCGCAATCTGATATAATTGGTTTGCTCGAATAGACCAAATTTGATACACTCAAGTGTAGTGTAAGACTGAACTGTGTCAACTGACGTGACTTTACGGTGTACATTCGTGCAGTTATCTCTCGAGTAGTAGGTGAAAATTCTCTTCCTCTTAGCGGGGCTTCCCGTTTGGCCTATTCCCGTTTCGCCTACTGACCCAAAGGTACATTTATATCACAAAAGTGAAAAAAGTAAACAAAAGAAGGGAAAGGAGAGAGAGAGAGAGAGGCGGGTACACTCGTAGCAAAGGAAAACAATTTTCAGTATTCCTATAATATGGTCACACATATATTTCAAAATAATGTATCTATTACATAACCTTTATAATGTAGGCTACAATGTCACTCATTGTCCCCGTTTATTATATACAATGTTTACAAGTGAAGTTATGTTTATCGCAGATCCTCTCGCTTGAAACTTGAATCTTCCAAATGTAAGTAATATGAAACTGCATCTACATAATGAATTAAATCTATGTGCCCTGAACGGAATCTAGATTTTAAGTTACTGATGCCTTCATCAACGCGCCAATACTTTAACTTTTTTTGCTCTTGGTTTCTTCCCAACTTCTAGAAACTGCATCGAGGTTTCATTCTCAGCTTGCTCTTGTTGGAGTAATTCTAGAAGAATGAATATATTTGGGTGCTCCTTAGTTAATCTTCTGTTTAACTTTGCATGCCATGGCTCCACGACATTGTTGGTTCTATCCTCTAAAGAATCATAGTGGTTCCATAAGTCACTAGAAAAGGAATAAAAAAAGAATATTATAAATAATTATAGATATTATAGTTTAGTGGATAAAATAGAAAAGACTGACTAACTTAGGATACACGTCAAGTAAAATGCTAATTCTTAAATAATATTCATGACAATTTCTGTAGAACATTAAAAACGTTACATCAAAAGAGAAGTAGAGCAGAGAAACTACAAGAATGATATTGCTCCTGCATAGTTTGAGACTAAACGTTAAAATTATATGCTCATTGGTCTGCTTTATCGAGTCAATCACTGGTTATATAAACTAAGATTATGTGCTGAAGAAATTAATAAATGCACATAGTTTGAAGATATGAAAGCAATACCCACGGCGTGAATATGGCGCCTGTCTCATCGATCCAAGTATCTACCATATAATCATGAAAAGCAGTCTTGTTTTGTACTTCCGGCGCAGTTTCCTGCATCAGCAGAAAGACGAATCCATGTCTTAACACCTTTATCTTCTCGATACAGAGTGGATAATCCCAACTCTTGAACTTTCCTCCATACACATTGTGCATAATGGAAAAAGCACCCACGGACAACGGTATTTGGCAAAATTTCGTGAATATCTGCTATTGTTGCCCGCTCAAAGTCTATTATTATTTCGGTCGGATTGAAGTCAAAGCCATTTTCTGTTGCTTTTTCCTTAATTAAAGGAAGCAGCGCAATAGTTTTCCTTCTTTCTGCTCGTAAGAAAGCAGAACAAAAATGGGAAGACCTGCCCCATGTACCTACTATGTAAAGTATACAACTGGCTGAACAGACGTGGAACAGCTTTAAATGTCCCATCCATGAAAACCACCTCTGCGCTCGCGAGTTTTCTAAGATTGTCTGTGGTTAAAAAAAAAACAGTAAAAAAGGGAACAACACTGTAATTAGTTTTAAAAAAAAATCTTAAAATAATATCTTGCAAAACATTTATGTTCATCTACACTTAACACGTAAACACAATTATATTGCCAGAATAAATAATAGTTCAAACTTCCCCGAAAAACGGTCATTGTATTACATGATCTACTTCATATAGAAATATTCACATGACCTACCAATAAGCGATCTGATCCAACACCATCATCAATTAAAAGGAACTCCTTCCCATTCAGAGTCTCCTTCCATCTGCCTTCCAAAACAAGGGAATCAAGTGTCTGCGGAAGTTGTGGACGATGCTTACTTCGCTCGTTGTACAACGTGTGTTTAATTCCATCGAATGTCGGGAGGGCGGCAGCTACTTCTTGCTGTAATTCATTGTTTGCAAGAACTTCCCTGCAAATGGAGAAATAAAGGTGTTATATCTCGTAACTAGTTTCCTGTTGTGAAACATCACAACGTCAATGCTCATATCAATCAAACATCAGTAAGTTCACCTAACTCTCACATACGACACACATATCTCACATGCTACAAACAGCCAAATAGAGAACGGCAATTGGCGTATTATATTTATGGTTGAAAGTTTCATTGATCAAGGGTTTCGTAACCACTGAAGCAGTCAAGTTAACACTTAACCACTTAATAATTAAAAGTAACATACCTATAAACTTTTGTAACAGCTTCCAAAGGATTATCCCGCACTTTCTTCTTCATATCGTCGATCAAAGTTCTTGCTTCAACTTTTGTTTCTTCTGGTCCATGTCCATGTATACCCGACTTTGAAACTACCTGTTCCTCAATAACAACACCTGTTACTTTGCACCCTTGCCTGCATTTCCAATATGACTTTTCTTTGTCTCGCCTATTGATACGGTATAAAAAGCCATCCCAACACAGTAATTTTCCACCACGTTTCGTACTTACGAACACCAAGATTTTGCTTCAATAAACAATCATATCGGCTAGAATCATATCGAATCACGACAGAGCTTTGAATCTCATTAATGAATCGTTGCAAGAAAATTCCCTCAGACACTAAATATCCCTTTCTTTAAGAGAGCGTAGGCGAAACGGGAATAGGCGAAACGGGAAGTACCCCCTCTTAGCACATGACGGCACCAGTAACCTCTTATCTCACTCATACACTGAGAACGCAGCTTGACTGTCTTTTGTTTGCGTGTGTTGCTGCATTCACTCATGAGTAGGGTCCAAAAAGTACTTGGACTTAGTTACATTACTTGCGCTACTAACAAGTAACAACCACCGCACGAAGAGCAGAGGTGCAAGCTACACCGGCCACTCGAACGCAAAAGTTAATACTAGTGTAGCTCGTACAATAGCAAAGAGTAATCACCATTCGTTGTGTATTATTTGTGAAATTTGTATTGAAATGTGTGATTTCTTTGTAAAGAATCAAGCACAACGTACTTAAAGTCTCATGAATTCCGACTATATGTGATTATTACAGAAGTTCTAAGCATAAGTAAGAAATATTATAATACTTCTAGGACATATTTATTGCACCTTCCAAATTTGGTATTAATATGGGCTTTTTTGTGTTTTTACAAGTCCATAAAGACAGTAGAGTGAGCGAATTGTAACCAAATGGGGAAACTGAAGACAAGAGTTGTTATTAAATATTTCCATAAGAAGGGTGCAGAAGATCTACGCCGATATGGTTACTACATTAGGCAATAATGCCCCTTCGTACGCCACAGTGGAAAAAAAGGCACCTGAATTTAGGAGAGGGAGAACCAGCATTGAAGATGACCCTCGACCAGGAAGGCCAGTAGAGACTCTAACCCAGGAAAACATGTCATGAATGATCGCCGATTGGTCATCAGGCAAACTGCTAAATCAGTGGGCTTGCCAAGTGCCAGCGTTGACCGAGTTATCACCAAGCATCTGGGAATGAGAAAAGTTTCCGCGAGATGGGCACCCAAACTTTTATCTCCTGATCAAAAGATGACAAGACGCAACTTTTTTGAAGGGATGATCTTCAGCTTTTCCGGACAAATCTAGATTCCTTTTCGCACACGATTCATAACAGAAGATGAGACATGGATTCACCATTACCAACCCGAGTTCAAACGAAGTTTCCAACAGTGGAAACACCTCTCATCCCCACCTCCAAAGAAAGCCAAGTCAGTGCCCTCAGCAGCAAAGGTGATGGCTAAAATTTTTCGGGATGCTGATGGGGTGGTTATGGTAGATTATCTAAATGGGAAAACAGGGGCAGGGGATTACTATGCAAGTCTCCTACGAAAGCTGCGTGATCATATTCGGCAGAAGCGACGTGGGAAACTGACAGCAAGTGTTCTTCTCCATCAAGGCAATGATCCAGGCCAGAGGTCAGTCGTTACCATAGCAGCAAAGGCATTCGCCGGGAAAATGGCCTATGAGCTCATAGGCCTTTTTTCCGGAGATCGGCTTAAATGAACAATTATTGTTTGCTCAACAAGCGCTGAAAATTTCGTGTTGATCTGGCAACACTGTGCGAAGTTATGCGTGTATTTGTATCACCATTACAGCATTAACGTTTGGACCCTGAGTGTATCAGTAACATTGCTTGAACTGTATCTGTGTTGCTATACGAGTTTTGTGCTGTTAGTAATAGATAATGATGAAGAAATGATTAGAAGTGAACAGAACTCCAAAAAGAAATTGAGTATCAAACGCGAGGTACAGAAACGACAACGTCAAAGTGGAAAACTGTATACGTCGCACAGTGGTAGAGCTATAGATGGAAAGATTTTCAAAGCAGTGGAGAAGTGTTGTGGGAAGAAGTGTTTCCAAAATGTGAGCTCTGAATGTCAAGAAGAACTATTTAACTATTTTCACTCGCAAAGTAAATCACAGCAGGATACCATCATCGGTCAGTGCCTGAAGAAACTGGAAAGAAGAACAAAAAGACGGTAAGTCCAAAACATTTGCGACAGTATTCATGGGATTGCTCATGAAGAGGAATGTGTCAAGGTACTAGGTAGGTCGAGCTATGATACAGGCTATGTACCAGATTTCCTGTAAGCGTATACGTGTTATTCACAAGAAAGTGTCGAATGGGTCTGCTTTTGTGGAAAAAAGAGGTTTACATAACAAAATGCCTCATAAGCTGGCGAGTGAAATGTTGGACCTATTAAAGGAACATCTCAACACGATCCCAAGTGAAAGAAGTCATTAGTCACAACACAAATCGGAACTGAAATATTTCGTAAACCCTGAACTGAATATCTAAAAGCTGCATGAACTGTTACAAGAATATCACAAAAATAAGACAAAGAAAAGGGTAAAAATGTCTTACAAGACGTATTTTCATTATTTCAAGTCTCTGAACATGTTTGACTTCAGCATCCCAAAGACTGATGTTTGTGACTTTTGTACAGAGTGCGAACAGAAGCTCACCACTGATCCTAAAGACCCCTGTCAAACAGCGTATTTACTATACCGACGCCAAGTTGAACGGTATCAGACAATACGAAAAGAACTGTTAAAGAAAAGTAAAACTGATAATACTTGCCTTGTTGTGGAATTTGACTACGGTCAAAATTTGCCGATCCCGAAGCTGAATGTTGCAAGTCAGTTTTACAAACGCCTCCTCTGGTGCTACATCTTTAATGTGCACATTGACAATGATGGATCATACATGTGCACACTTCATACATGTACAGTTTTATGGAGGGGCAAGCAAAAAGAGGTGCTGACTGTTATTTCATTTGTATTTGATTGTTTGCTAAAGAAGATCCACAGTATCATCACCTCAATAACTTTTCTATCCGATGCATTTGGGGGCCAGAACAAAAATATTAGCATGGTGAAGTTTGGTATGTGGTTCGGTAAAAAGTTTAATGTGGATATTCACCACATTTTCCCAGTCCGAGGGCATTCTTTTAACCAGTGCGATCGGAATTTCGGACTTGTGAAGAAAAAGGCCCTGGTTGGTATTGCTAAGTCTTACTTGGAGGCCATGGTGGAATGTTGTACTAACCTGTCACCTTTCAGTGCTGTCATGGATCGGGATATCATTAAGAATTGGACAGAAGTGCTGCATCCTCTGTTTTTGGTAACACCAAAAACCAAGAACGACACATTCCAGATCCAGAGGTATGTCCAAATGAAGTACACAAAGGTTGGTACCTTGCTGTGTTCCAAGACCTACAATGAACTGTACATACCATTCCAACTATGGACGACCAGGAACCCCAATCTAAATGTAACCTTAAAGCCGGTTCCATATACTAGCATTAATCCGGCAAAAGTAAAGGAAGTTCAAGATCTTCTCGTTTTCCTGTCACCAACAGATAGGGACTGGCTTGAATGTATTATGCAGGAAATTCAGGCAAACTCCACGTAAATTTGTTTTGTAGCTAGGGTTTGTGTTTTTCGTGATATTCTTTTAGTTTTCTCCACATCGCATGTTGCGTAGTATTAATATTTTTCACTACTTATTTTGTATTATATGGCACTTTGCGCACATTGTATTGTGTTAAAATGTTCAGTATATAAGACGATTTTGACGTTGTGTTTTGCTCCAAAGTTCTATTAAATACAATAGGTACAAACTTTCATTGCGTTTTTCTCACACCCATCATTCTGACTATAGGCCCTTGAGGGCCTATTGGCTCAGAGGCCCTTTCTCCGGAGATCAGTTCCAATGATTCGCCATAGCTTAATGTACAATATGTGCCACTTTCATTCTGCTCTGGCAGCTCTGCGCGAAGTTATGCGTTTATTTCTTTCCGCATAACAACCGATATTTGTCATAGACTTTCTGTCTGTAGCATTTGTGGGGACAAAACAAAAATCATCAACATGACCCAGTTTGGTATGTGGTCCGCCCAAAGCTTCAATTTAAACATTCACCATATTTTCGCTCTGCTTGCACAGATATCTTTTCCTTCCATTCATAATATATTTGAACACATCGTATTTTGCCTTGTACTATAATTTGTCAGTTTATTATGATTTTTGTGCTCGACATTTTGTGTTCTTTGCAAAAAGGGCCTATTCATTATTTTTTCATCTGTGGAAATAATATACATATGTATCCGTACACTTATTTGATACTTAATTTCTGACAGTGCTCACTATATCAGTACCTTTTTCAATTCATGTTTCACTTCAAAATTCTATTCAGTAGAAGTAATACAAACTTTCACTTGCGTTTTTCTCAAAACCATCATTTTACCTATAGACCCCTTTTCCGGAGAACGTCTCAGTTCACGATTGCGGCTACAGATTGGTCCCCCAACCCCCTTATTTGCCTGATTTGGCATTTTCAGACTTTCATATCTTCCCAAACCTCTAAAACAAGTTGGAAGGTGTTCATTTTAACACTGTTGATGACGTCGTGCGTGCCGTACCTGCACAGGCATTCTAGACGGCTTCGACAAACAACAATTAGCAAAGTACTTTGAATTGTCAGGGGACTATGTTGAAAAGTCCTTGCCCCTTTCATAGTTAGACTTAGAACTTTTGTAACAACCCTCGTATTATGAACCATATTTGTATTATTTTATTTATTTCACAAAACTGAAAATATATTGAACACGTAATAATAGCAATCAAAGATTCAAGCAATCAAAAGAACCAATCAACAAACGTGTATGTTTTATTTTGGGATTCAAAATCTGAAGCTTAGAAATCAGAAACTCTGGAAAACAAACCCAGCAGCTTCCCATCCTGATTGAGATTTTCCCAGGGTTTTCCTCAGTCATATCAGACATGATATCTTCAAAATAGGCATTGGTCAATTTTCTTCCAATATCCTCTCCCCAACCCTATCCTAGATTCAATGATCATGAACATAATATCCTTTTCAACTCTTCTGAAATAAATAACATCTTCATATTTTAAGCTCTTATTCACATCTTTCTTCACTTCTTTTCTCTCTACCCGTTTCTATGTACTGGAGAAATGACATATTTTCTTCTCAAACGAAAAATAAATAAATAAAAGTCTAATAACAGGTCTCTTCCTTAATTAGTTCTACACACGTAAAGTCCCTGTTTGGTTTACAAAATGCATACAATGTATACAAGATGGCAGCTTAAGATAAAAAAGGATAAAGATAGTAGTCTTAAGTATTTAATATGATAAACGCCACACAATTCTGTAGAGAAACCATGTTCAAATTTGAACAACACGACATTTTCTTTCCTTTTCATATAATTGTAATTTATTTCATCCTTCCTTTCTTGAAGTTAAAAGATTTCGGCACCTGGTAGAGAGCTTTGAAGAACAAGTCATTACTAGATTTCTTAAGAAGAAATAATAATAATAAAAAAAAAGCAGATAATTACAAGAGAGGTACAAGGTAAAAAGAATTAGAACATTTTTATATAAAAAGAAGAAAGATGAAAATTAACATAATCATAATAATAACCACTGAAAGAAAAGGCGGGAAAATAAGACTGAAGCACAAAGGGGATTAAAATCTATTGGTAACCATAAAAGAGTACACGGGACAAAAGAAACAGAAAATTTCAACTACTACAAGAAAGTTTTTTTTTCTGCCTCTGAATCACAAATGATAATAGCTTCCGGTGCTGTACTAACACACACATATAACATGGGTGCGGTTGAATGGGGTGGGGTACTTTTGTGGGGTGGGGATTGCCTCCTTCTGCCTCATGGAAATAGAGAGAAAGAAATGGGGTGTGGTTAGCTTTTAGTTCCACTGAAGTTCTCTCAACCGAATCACCAAAATAAATAAGTACAAGTGAATGACGAACGGGGGGAAAAAAGGAGAAAAACAGATGAGTAGTGTTCGTTTTTCTTTTTTTCTATTTTTTTTAAATCTCTTTCTTTTCGTATTACCTAAACGAATGAAGACAAGAGAAGAGGGACCTTGGAAAGATCCCGGCGCCACTAATATCTAACGGGTAACTCCCACTTTTACATCAACCCTTTCTGTCTTTTTTTTTCTTATTGTGGTTCTTTGGGTTCAACTTTCCCTTTCGATTTAAGTTGATCATCTTCTATTTTCTTTTGTCTGTGACATTTCTGCACCAAGGCTCATCACCTACATTTCCCCACTTTTTGAAAATTATGGAAAGATAAAAGACTTAGGCTGGGTAGTACTCTATGATAGGAAGTAATAAACGTTTTAAAAGAATTAATTTTTAGCTGAGCTATTTGACTTTCCAGCCTATAGATTTATCCAAACTGACTCTTCCGGCAGTTTGGGATTCAAGCACCAAATGGTACCTACCCTTGGGAGTACCCAAATGGTAGAGAATATAGTAACCTTGCCCTTGGGTACTATAGTAGTTAAATGGACGAAGATGTAGTCTATGTTAGATTGTCTCCTGATGCCACCTGGTGTCAGTCCATCCGAACTAAAATAATGTTAGGATTGTTATAGTATGTAATAATTGTCTCTGCATTCAATTTTAAAACCGCGAAAAGCACAGAGTACGAGTAGGGTAAGGTCGCCTAAAGTCAGCCGTCTCCAGTAGTCAGCCATTGTGCAGTGAAAAAAGCACATTAAATAAGCATGTGGTATCCTGTTATCAAACGAATAGCCAACTAAAACCTAAATCAGAGTTCCCTGTTCCAGTAGTCAACCGCATGTGTTCTGACCTGGTGTGACATCTCGTGGCAGAAAAGAAAAATTCGCATTTGAGATCTGCTGATGCAAGTGAGCAAATTGCGCTATCCAGTAGTCAGCCACCTATCATTCATTCAATTTCAACGCACATTTCTACAATTGAGACATTTTAACTAATACGTAGAAGACTTTTGTAACGATTCAATGAAAAAATTAGCTGTTATGAAGTCACTAATTGTATCATGCAAGAATAATCCAATTATGAGACCAGCCATTTCAATTCTAGTATTTCAATAACAGTAACCCAACTGATAACCGACTCCGCACAACAAATCCAACAGAAGAAGATTACGACGTATAGCAATCAAAGTCGTTGAATATCTGAAAACTAATCTTGAGGAGAAAGGAATGAACGTTGATCTGATTCTTGAAGAAATAGCAAATGCGAAAACATTTCTTGTTGCTGATTCTATTACGGATGGCACACAAACTAGAAATCTTCAAATTCCAACTGCTTCCACATCATTGGACGAAATCAACACAAATCTACAAGATGATCAAAATGTAGCTTGTAGGCTTACCATAGTTAATACTGAAGTGTCACCTGGTGTGTTAGAAAATATGGTTGCAGGAACATATGAAATATCCGCTTCCGGTTTGTTAGTAAGCCTACCTAATGAGGAACATGAAGACAGAACAAGGAACCCGATCAACGAGAGCGAAGAATATGAGAACATTAACTCAGACGAAATACCATTTTTAGACATTGCAACACATGACACAGATGTTCCATCCCATTTGGAAGAGCAGGAGATTTCTAACAATCCAAGAAGCTACTTATCTTTAACGAACGTACCCCTTCCAGATTTTGAAAAACACCTCTTTTGGCCTTGACCAATAAAAAACAAGACACCTACGGCTTCAACTAGCAAACAACTACCAAGTGCGATTTCTTCAGAAGCCTGGCGAAACTACAAGGATTTAAAAGGACTGAAAAAGGAAAGAGCCGAAGAACAGAAAACACGTCGTAGGATGGAGAGAAGCCAAAGGAAACTGGAAATGAAGAATAAATCCCAGCAATCTTCTAAAGGACAAAAAAAAAAAAAAAAGTCAAAGGAGCATGAATAAGTTAGAAGAGGAATCATCAACCCGATCTGAAGACCATGTTAAGTGTGCAGCTTGCACCGAACTTAAAAATATAGGGTGCGACTCCTGTGAACGTTGGTATCATCTAAAATGTACAACTATGAATAAATTATCATATGCTCAAGCTTCCGATAAAGATTTTGTGTGCCCTGCGTGTGGTTAAATGTATGCTGATGTTATGTAACCAAAAATTCGTGTTATTTAGAAAATTATGATATCATGAAACAGCTTATTAGTTTCGGCAGTTTTTTTTTTTTTTTTTTTTACTTTTTAGACTATGCAATTACTAATACTTTGTTAAGCACTCTGGTCTGTTTAAGAACATAAGCCTATGCTCATTTGAATAAGTTTGCATAGCCTATTTTAGAAGATTAGCTTAATAGGTATACTTTAAACGCTATTATTTAAAGTGTAATATTTTGTACTTTTATTTAGATATACACAAAGGTTTTAGTGTGTCCTTTGTAACAGCTGAGTTTTATTTAAGCCTGTGTATGTCCTTTATTTACGTTTAAATCCGTGATATTGAATGCGGCTGACTACTGGGGTGAATACTGGCTGACCTCTGGGTAACTGGTGGCCGACTACTGGATTATTCCAGGTGATTTTGGAAAGTTCTTAAAAATCGAGTTAATAGTTTACTTTCGCGCATAATAATGTTATGTATTCATGTTTTAAACTTCACTTGTTGTACTTACGCGATGTGTAGGTGATGTGATGAGAAAATCTACATGTAATAAGTTTTTGAAATGAAATTCACCCTTAAAGGGCTGACTACTGGCGACCTTACCCTATCTCTATTATTGGTCCACAAGACATTTAAAGCGTCGATATTGTGCACGATTTAGTAGCATTACTTCATTCCTAATTAAGCTGGACTGATAATAGGTGGCATCAGAGGCTTCATCTATCATTGACTACATTTTCGTGCATTTAATTACTGTGATAAGCAAGGGTACCATTTTATGTTTGAATTCCAAACTGCCCGATGAGTTAGTTTGTATAGATCTAGTGCTTTAAGCCACTCTATGACATAATAACTTGTTGGCAATCAAATATCTTTAAAAACAAAACGTGAATAAGAGACTTGCAATTTTGTATGATAGAGTTCCGTAAGCCTGCTTTCCAAAACTAATATTCTAGTCTCATTTTCCTATAATTTTGAAAAAAAAAAAATGGAATTCCAGTATTTCAAGCACACAATTTCCCTTGAATATTGCACAATAAAATTTTGCAATTGTGCTAAACATGTAGAAGAACGCAACTGGAGAAAAATAGTCTCTTTTGGTAAATGAACTGTAACTTCTGGAGAGCATTTTACTTGTTATTTTTAACAAACATGAATGATTTTTGAAAGGCATTTAATTTTCTAAAGTATAAGAAAAAAACATTAATAAAATGAAAGACAATATTTTCCTGGAAAAATTATGTAGACCGGTAAGAAAATCCGATATATTCTTAATTATTATTTCCCCTGACTTTAACAAAAGTACCATTACTAATGCCATTCACAATGGAAAACGAAAAAAAGGGAGGAAATGTCGATTGATACAACCCTCTGAAGAATCTTCTATCTCCTCCTCCAATAAGCATTCTGTTACTCATGTATCACCTGCAGTAACCAGAATATTTATTCTATTACAAGAAACCAAAGAACACAGATGGACTTTTATTACAAAAAAGAAACTCATTAACAAAAACATGTGTTCTTCTTGTATCTCATTATTAACCTGTAAAGTGGTTAACTTCACACAAGTTACGTTACGAAACCCTTCCGCTAACTTATGATTTCAACCTTCGACTCCTTTAACAATATGTGTTGCCGGTAGATATTTGTTTGTGTGTGTTCTTTCTTTTGAAGATTTAATTTTATGGAGGCCACCCAAGTTATAAAGGTAACAACGCCCTTTATAAGTTCAATACACAACATATTATTGCTTCTTCCTTTCGTTTTTTTTCTTCTTATTCTCTTTCCTAATAATATTTCTGTAGTAGCATAAGTTGTCAATCTTTGACACTAAAAAGGCGGGCGGGACGCCTGAATGTTCGAAAGTAGCCTTGGGTTCATTTGACGGGAAATGGCCAAAAGAAGTGTTTTCATCTTTGGTGGCGACCAGCATTGAGAAATGTTGACAAGTCAAGGACAGAGCTTCTGGAAGTTTGGTAACTGGGTAAGCAAACAATGCGAAAGTAACTGGGAACTATTCCCAAAAGGACCCCAACAATGAAATGATAACCGGAGTGAGAGAGAGGAGGAAAATAGTTTCTTGTATCAAACAGGATGACTGCCCTACTGGATGATATGTGTAAATTGTAGTTTACAAGTCACTGAACCAAACAAGAAGAGCCGATTGTTGGATGCCATTACAAACAAATGTTTATTTTTTTTTTTCTTTTACGATGTTTGAGAGATTTCTCTCCTTCTGTCCACCAATCAAACCAGAAAAAAAAAATCATCTTTGTTTATTCTCATCTGGTAAAAAGAATGAGAAGAAGCAAAAAAGAGTTCCCATTGAATCTGATGGCTACCATAACTTCACTGGCCATTTACTAAAAAGGTCACGAAGTGCAAAGAGGAACCGGCTTCTAGTTTTGTCGTTTCTTTTTTTTCCTTTTTTTGACACAAGACAAGAAGGTTGCAAAACGATGCGAATCACTCTTAAGGTATTGTTGGAGCTTGTGCTGAAAGCTTCAAGAGCATCCATCCACCAGGAAGCAGAGTGAGATATAGAAGGGGGGGGGGGGGAATAAGAAATGCGTTCTATCTTCTTTTTTTTGTCTGTCCAGAGGTAGCAAGTTTTCGCGCGAAAAGTTATGACCATTCAAATAGGACGAAGGTTGTTAAAAAAAAACAAAAAAACTTATGTGTGTTGGAACAATACACAAACATATTTAAATTAAATATATTGATGGGCTTTTATCATTGTTGATTTAGTATGGAATATATCCGAGTGTTTTATTCCAATTTCAGGGAACGAAGTAAATTATTAATGCAGTGGTTCTTAAACTTTTTTAAGCCGCGGACTCTTTTAAAAATCTGATGGAAGCTCTAGACCCCCCCCCCCGCCGAAAAATAACGTTAACACATTGATTGTAGTAATTATTTCATGAATTACATCGAGATGGATAGAGGCGGGTATGAATGTTTTCCTTGACTGCGATGTGGAAGGCAATGGGAAACCATCACATTGTTTTCCCTAGTTCCAATCCAAAATATGTATAGCTTAATGGTTTGTCCTTCCCCCCACAAAAAAAAGAGGAGGAAGTGGAGTAGATGTAGTTCTTGGAAAGCATCTGAAAGAGAAGGACATAAAAGTAGACTAGGACGTATAATGATGATAAGTCTGAATGGAAGAACGAAGGGCCTGGTATTAATTGCACATATCCATGATAACAACTAAACATCCTAATGAAAACGTCGAAATAAACTACGAATGTACAGAAAGCCAAATAACGAAACATGGATGACAAAGATATTCAATGAGAAAGAAGATTTGGAAAGACCAGAAAGATACGATCTGATGTACAAGGAAGAAGTATGATGGAATTTGAAAGAGAGGGAAGCAAATCTAAGTAGTTATTGGAGGTCAAAAATGGTGCCACGTATATACTAATAATAATAACCACCGGCGTTACAGACCGATAGGTCCTGAGCCTGCCTCAACGCCACGCACCACCTAGCCACGAACAGGCGTATTAGGGGCTTTCTAGGCCGAGTGGCCGTCACGTCTTTATTCACGTGACTCCCCAGTTTTCCTCACGACGCTGGGTGGACACAGAAAAGTGGGACTCCAGACGGGAATTGAACTACGGACCATGAGGACATGAGTCCAACGCTCTAACCACTAGACTATGGAGCCCCCCCCTCATATTAAAATAATAGAAGACGAAACAGAAGTAAGTTATGGTGATAAGGCGTTCAAAATAGTCAGAGAAGAACTTGAGAAGGCTCTCAGTGAGATGCAAACTGGTAAAGTAATGAGTGTGGATGCTATTCTGATTGAATTGGAAAAAGTGTAGGAGACGAGGGAAAAAGGGAAATGCAACGAAATTTATGATTCAGAAGAATGGCGAAGCGATTTTACACAAACAGTAATGATTTCGTTAGAGTAAAATAATGCAAGAAGGTGTGAAGATTACCGCACACTTACATGTTAGTCTAATAGCAAACACTCAGCGAAGTTTCTTCTACGAATATTAAACAAAAGATTATACAGTAGGGTGAATGCAGAAATTGAGGAAGAACAGTTTAGATTTTGAACATGGGACGCTATGGATTTGTTAAGAAAAATAGGAGAGAGGTACATAGAGTAAAAGGTAAGGACGTATAAATAGCATTCGTTGATTTGGAAAAGGCATTCGATCGAATCAAGTGAAAAAATCTCAATGCAAGTATTGAAGAATGCGTGGGTAGAATGGAAAAGTGTAAGAGTTATGTATGGAGTATTGTGTTGTATGAAGCAGAAACGCGGACTCTACGAAAGCATGAAGAAAGAATATTTCAAAAATTTGAAATGTGGACATGAAGAGGAATCCAAAAGTTAGCTGGATACAAAAGATTCGAGAAGAAGAACTGCGGGAAGAGAATAAGAAAGAGAAGAACAATAATGGAGACAATAAAGAGAAAATAAACTGGTTAGTACATTTGATGGGCAGAGATTATATACACTGAGGGATTCAACTAAAGTTAGAAGATGAATCAAACTCCTTTATAGTATTAAGGAAAATAAATCGCATGTACAGATAAAAAGAGAAACGCGAGATTGGGTTGCATAGAGAGGGCCTTAAAAGATTATATCACAAGAACATACACTTTTAATATTGTATATAACACTTCCTATTGCAGTATTATAATATATACACCGAAAAGTTGTCACACCTGAAGACGGTCTCACGTTTGAGACCGAAAAGTAGTGCTTCGCTAAAATAAAAGCTATTTTTCTAAACGGGTATTAAAAGAAGTAAGTACAACGTTTATTTTATAATTGGAGTGCTCCGAGCGCAATAATGGCATTAAAGAAATAATTGCAAGTAGTCTGACTTGTTTTCCACAGCACTAACAAGCGCAGTGATTGTAAAGGTTATTCTTTATCTGAATCTCGCGGGCCCTTTGAAACCCATCCACGCACCACCTAAGGGCCCAAATGGTCCCTCAAATGGTTCTGAGATCTCAAATGGTGGTGAAAATTATGACTTTGACTCTAAAACGGACAAGTCCTTTTCATTTACTTAGTTTTCTCCATTTTTCCTATGTATTTTTACATGGCATGTTTGTCCCCTTCTCCTAGATCCCAGTAACTACAAGTCACACAGAGATGATCTATATACCTTTGGATTCGTCATAGTCAGAAACGGTGAGAAAAGCTATGAATGTGACCCTAAAACTGGCAAGTCCTTTTTAGTTGCTTAGTATTCTCCATCTGTCCTCGCACTATATCTGACTCTGAGTAGCCACAAGTTTGACAGAGATGAGCCATATACCGTTATATTAGTCAGGAACACCGGTGAGAAAATCTAAGACTTTGACTCTAAAACTGGCAGACCCCGCATTCGCTTAGCATTTTCCATCTGTCCCTATGACTTCGACTCTAAAACTAACAAGGCCCGGTGTACGCTCAGTAATCTCGATATGTCCCTATGATTTTGACTCTTTCTTTTGGATACGATATAAGATAATTTGAATTTATACGGGGGTTTGTCTACAATAAATCCATTACTTACTTTGTTTTAATATTACCAAGCCACTGGTGTCATACGGATAAGAATTATACATCAAGTAAGAAAGACTTATACTAGAGCGATATATGTTGCGTGTGAGAGATCTATCGTAAAGTTTTGGAAGCGCTAGAATGTCATGTAGAAAAGAAAAATCTCTTTTTTATCGCTTTACAAGTGATTATCTCTTTATTTACATTTCAAATTTTAAAGAAACCTGATAAATTCTATCTCTCAAAACCTAGATTGTGTTTTGTCCAGCGATCGCTTGTACACAGATTATCATATCTTTTCAATACTCTTCCTTTGCCACCAGATTTTTGTCTCAGTAAAAGTAAATTTTTAAAGGATTGTTATAAGAATCTGGAATAAAAAAACTAATCTTATTGAAACTAGGGGAAATATCATTCAGGATTGAAGGCACTGGAAATCGAAACCGTGTTCTCCCGAACACAAAGCTAGTTCTCTAGTCTCTACTGACTGATCTACTTCGTCGATGGTAAGATTTTTGTTTTTCAACAAGATAAAAAAGAAATGGACTAAAGATAAGTATGTGCATAATAATTTAAGATAATTACGAATGATTCACTCAGTAGATATCCGTTCGGACGGTGAATTATCTCGATCATCATGAATTATCTCGATAATTCTCGGATCATCAGTATGTCGAATTTAGTAAAAAGGATAAAATTGATTATATGGGCGTTAATAGCACTTTTTCGAATTTAGTCAACTATGCATTGCCCCGGATAATTATTGTATCGTCCGTTATTAGGATAATAATTATTATTCGGATAATTAAGTTATTAGAACAATCAGCTATCTGATATCAGATTTTTCAGTCATGGACTCTCAGATTTATGCTATATTAAACTTATCCGGATATTATCAACTGTATTAAGCCTATAAATGTGAGTAAACCATCCCTTTATTTGGACCGACATAATTTGTGATCAGAAAAAAATATAATTTAATAAGCTAAGCAATTGATTGGTTCAGCGATTTAGTACTCAACGGCCAAGCCACATTAACCAGTGGTTTGGGCAAAAATCGGTAGATGGCAATGGTATACTATTCGGTCAGAAGCTCAATTTTGACCAGGGTGTGGGTTAGCCTAGTCCCTTGCTGAATGCTTTAATTGTTTTATTATAGACAAACCCAATGCACTCCCGTATAATGTAAAATGTTTCTTCAATAACTATCTAAAAAGTTATTCAAAGTCCACCCTTTCAGACCATGAGGAACACAACGTTCAATGGCTCATCTCTACCTGACGTATATAAATAGATACTGATATTTACGAGTATAATAATACTTCGTGTTTATCCAAAATAGTCCAACATTTATTCAAGCAAGGTTTAGTGTATATCGTCTCTGAAATCATCCAGCGTAACTGCTCGACCCCTTTCATTTTCCCCTAATATAAGAATAGTTCAAAACGGGTATTCTTTTATTTTTATACCAACCGATTAATTAATGGCGGCCATTTTTGTATTACGGCGCACACCAAAATTTATGTTAGCAAATGTTGACGGAAAATTTAATACCTGAGGACTGGTTTTTCATAGGATATTCAAACAAAAACAATTCTTTCCAATAACATCTGCTTACTAATTTTAGCCCTCTCAGTGAAAAACCTAAAACATAATCGAACGGATCAAAATGGTATCCAAATGTGGTTGTAGAAATATAAATAATTTCGGTTTTCAGGGCGCTTTTTTCGCCCGGAAGGGTTTGCTGTTAAAGTTGTTTTCTTCTACTCTATTACATACATTCAAAGAACATTGAAAGTATACAGTATATGAAGTCTGTTATATGCTTCCTTGATATTTTATGAATTTTTAAAAATTCAAAAATGTATTTTATTCATATTTGAGGCCAAGTAGCTCTAGTGGGACAAAATATAAAAATAATTTATTTTTCAGATGTTATACACTTATACCACGAGAAACTACGGTACGGTAGAAACTTTAACTTTAATGATATTTAAGTTTGAAGCAAATTACAAATTTATAAACTATTGACGAAAAATGATAAAAGCTTTGGTAACTCGTATAAAGAATGGTTGTTCAAAGAAAAAAAAAAGAAAAGAAATATTATTTATTTCCGTCAGAATTGGGTAGAACGAATTTACTGTTGCAATGATAATTGATATGCTTAAGCAATAAGAGATAAAGACAGCTGTATAAGCGCTTCACACACACATAGAAAGATGACAACGTTTTTCAAAATGCATAGTTGCAAAATGGAATGAAAAAAAAGAGTTGAAATACGGAGCAGCCATGTTGCCAAATGAACACTAAATAAGCTTTCTTACAATCTAGTGTTGTCCACGAGACGAAATTTAGGCTGTCTCGTCTAGAAAATGTCTTGTCCAGAGAGTGTTTCGTGTATATGTACAGTATATTTCACATTACGAGAGCTCTGTCTCGTCCCATTTTCTATAGCCTTTTCTCTGTCTCGTCTCGTCTCGTGGGTAACACTAGGTATTTCAGGATTCACTTTAGGGATTCACATCTTTCTTTGGCACTCTGGTGGTAACAAAACATTTCACAAAGCGCGCACAAGCATTATTCACACCTCAATTTGAAAATTTGTAACTTCCTTCAAATTCAAATATGAAAGTTGAAATTTCTACCTTAGTTTCTCCTGACATAAGTGCCTAGCGTGTAAAAAAAATAAATAATAATAACATTTTGTATCTGGTCTCCCACCAGATATAAGAGTCAGTAATATTCATACCATTGCGCGCACGAGCATTATTCACTCCAAATTTCCACCAAATTTGTAGCTCCCTTCAAATTCAAATATTAAAGTTAAAATTGTTACTGTCGTTTTTTTCTGGCATAAATGTATAACGAGTGAAAAAGCTAAATTTTTAAATATTTTTTCCATCAGAGATATCGGGACTCCAATATGCATAAAATACGAATTTTTGGATTTTTAAAAAAGTTAAAAAATATTAAGGAAGTATATATCAACCTTCAATATACTTTGATAGTATGTCAATAGTGTACATAAACTAAATTTTGATATATTCAATCCCTTCCGGGAGAAAAGGCACCCTGAATAGATTGTGTAAAAATAAAATAATTCTCGTTTTGGACTATTCTTATAAAAGAGATATGAAATAAAAAAGATTTTTTTTAAAGGGGGGGCGAGCAGCCAAGTTGGGTGATTTCAGATGGACTGACCGGCAGGTATCGTGTACCAAGTGCTTCAAACTTATCTAGTGTATTATTCCAATTTTCATTTGGGGGGCAACGGCCCTCCTAGGCCCCCGTGGCTACACCCTTGCCTGAGGTCTAGTGGGGGACAAATGGAGAATACTAAGCGATTGAAAAGAAGCTGCTACGTGTAGAGTCAAAGTTATAGTTTTGTTCATGCTTTCTTAGTCCAACGTATATGGCTCATCTTCGACTTTGAGTTACTGAGATCTGGGAAAGACAGAGAGACAGATGAGATATACAGGACAAAATGTATATTTTCCCAGATTCACTGGAGTTCATTCGGGTGCGCGAGAATTACACACACCGGTATTTTTTCATATACTTGGAATTTAAAAATCGCGCCACTTTCGCGAAAGCTGTAACTAGATGGTGCTTATATACTTTCAAATACTCTAATTGGAGTAGAAAATTTTGTACAAATTATTATTTTGAAAAATCAAGCCATAAAATTAAGTTTGAAATATTTTGGGGGAAGTTGTTATAATAGTTATCAGCATTTTATCGTTTAGTACATTTTTATTATAAAGATTTTAAGTATCTTTTATTGAAAATGTAACTAAGTTTTATTTTAGTATAAGTGTAGTTCTCTCTTCAAAATTATTTTTTCTTCCACTTGGGCATTTCTCAGTGGCTATAAATATCTTAAACTTGAATTTGCGAGTTGTAAATGCCTTTTCCAATACATTTGTCTTCAACTTCTGACTCGGTGATATATAGGAGCTAGTGAAAGAGGGTATACGGGTTCGATCCTCGTGGAGACTGTTTTGACTGTTTCTCAATATTGATATTAATTACCAATAAATGATTCCTTGTACAATGAGCGAATTAAATTCCTGAAATGCATAATCGGTAACATAAGCAACCCAACTTACACGAGGGTAATCACTTATCCATTTCTGGACATGAACGAGATATCTGCCCTGCCTCCTCCCTCCCCCTTTCCCTTCCGTTGACTCAAGCACCACACTAGAAGGTCTCGGCAGCCAATTACATTCTCTTATGATGTTATCTTTGAAGATCTGTGACGTCATCTTCTTTTCAAGGATTTCTGACTCAAGCAGCCAGAGCAACAATCACGTGGAGTTTTCATTACTGCTGTTTCGTAATCTAGAACGAATAAATGTGTTATGTTTGGTTTTCTAAAGGAATCATGAATTTCTTTTTGTGATAAAAAGTGTTGTG
>JAGDQP010023799.1:0-23180 GCA_022664845.1 Lepisma saccharinum | reverse complement strand
TTTTTAATTTTAGGAGACATCTTTTTCCTTTTCTCTTCGACCTTATCTTTAGTCCCTTGATAATGATTCTAACTTATTACAAGCTTACCATGTTAAGCGTAAAAAGATTGCATCAAGCTTATCATGCTAAGTCAAGCTTGATTTACACTTATTAGTTAGCATCTGACAAGCTTCAGCAAGCGTGAAACAGGCCTGCCATGACACCTAGCGATTCGTCTACTCTTTCTAACAATTCCTCATTTACGTGTCTTGTATTCTTTTCCGTTTTTTCTCCATATCTACATTTTGAAGGCAACCTTTCTTCCCTGTTTCATAGAGTTCGCATTTTCGTTCGTATAACACAACAGTACATACAAAACATTTCATCAATCCTTTTTTTTTCTCCTTAAACATCGGTCCATAGGAGATATGGGTTTTCTTAGTGAATCCTTTTCTTTTTCGCCATCAATATTTTTGCCATGGTCTGTACAGTTCATTTTTGAAAACTATAACAATTATTTCTAAACACCCTGGTCCCTGGATATTTCTATATCAGTGGCGTATTCTGGATTCACAGCTTTGACTATTAGTAGCCGAAGTAATAAGTAGAAAGAGGGTACGGAGGTCACACATAATATTGATGATGATAGGTGTTCGCCCCCCCCCCCCCCTTTCGTGTAAATTAATGTTACTTGTGCAGATCAAAATATTTGTTCACAAGCTGAGGCTGCGGTGTTAGCCTAGATAGTCCACAGGATACGCTCCTCCTCTATATCTGTGTTATTACATAGAATGATTTTTTTTGTGTGTTTTGTCAAAACCGAAAAAAAAAGTATTTTAAAAGTATTCTTATCACCGTACTCTATAAAAAGCACGATATTTTTAGTATATATTTTTTTTCTTTATTTCTTATCCAAGATCAAGAACTACCTACGAATCGAGTATCTGTAGGCAGCGTAGGATCCTGCCTCGCAAACATCATTGAGTGAGACGTCTTCCTACTCAGAAGACACGTCAGAGAAGAACGTGGACAAAGTTTCATTTGTTTGTGTTTGTCATTTCACCCATAAACGGGATTAAAATAATATACGTACGATTTATGTCTTGAAACGGAAACATCAACCATGAACCGAGTTGGCTAAGTTTCAACAGTAACAACTTTCACGCAACTTAGGTGATTTCTTACTCAACAGATGGCAGTGGAAGGTAAGTAACTGAATTGGAACTAAGATTAATTATAATTGTACACAAATTAACTTAGTATTTGTATGTAATGTGTATTCTTTTGAGTTGATTATCTAATTTGTTATTTTTATCTGTGTCGTGATTTTTCACATTGGTTAGAAGTTTGGTATACAATCATCTACTTATAACTGTGCACTCTTTATACTTAAATACCAGCAGCAAAATGCACGTCTGTAAAGTTTCTTTTTGGAAGACTATTTAAAAGCCGTTTGTATAATTTATTTTAGTTAATTACCCAGGCATTTATTGTCTCTTCTCTGTTCGGAGAATGGTCTAGAAAATGTAACAGTTACGGATGTTTTTCAAGAAATTATCACGGTATTCGCTTGCAGGGTAGAAAATCGTTCTTGTTAATTTATTTAAAGTTCGTCTGCCTTTACATCCTTTATCATCAGACGCAGCAGTATTCCAGCGAAAGCAGCAGGTCCTTAAAGACAGAATAAGTCCTTTCAATTCATTCAGATTCATTCTCTTCTCTGTTCATATATACCGTATGATCTAATTTTTCGAATATTATCAAGAAATTGCATCTTTTATCTCCCTTCCTATTTTTTCCTCCGTCAATCATACTTTGAACTGTTTCCCCTCACTACATTATGTCCTAAACATTTTTTTTCTCTTCTTTATCTTTCCAATTATCTTCAGCACATACTCATGACGTATTTTCTGGATCCTTTACCCTTTTTTTCTTCTTGCCCACATTCTCATTCGTCGCTCTTACATACAGTTCATGTTTCGACTCCACACAATACTATAATCCGAACGAAACAATCAATCGTCTCCTGAATCTGTTTTTGTCCCTTCGGTTCACCACAAATATGATTATTCTTGTAGGATATTGTTATGCTGTTGCTGCTAATATTTATCATAATATTGATGTAGTACATTTAAACATCGAAACACAGTGACATGAGCTAGTCAAGATCAATGCAAATATATTCCAGACCAGGACATGAATAGAAACTGTAGGAGCTCATGAAAGCAAGTGTCACTGTGCATAACGGCAATATACATCGGAGGTTTAAGGTATATTTTATTCTTCCTTCAAGATAAAAAGTCAGGTATTCAACCAAGATTTTCAATTTGGGAGGTGGGGGTGTAAAGTCGAAATTGTAAGGGTGTAAGTGGAGTTTTGCACTGTTTCTATCGGTTTTTGACGTTAAAACTTTTTAACTTGGAGGGGGTGCTCTCGAGAATTTGGTGGGGTAATACCCCCACACAGAAGGGTATGGCAGAATCACTGATAAAAGTTAATATGCTGAAAGATAATACAGTCATAAAGTTCATGAGCGGTGGTTTGGAGGTTGGTACGGAATGCAATACTGAGGCCCTACGTATAGCGAAATACAAGTATAAATCTCGTTTCATGCTGCTGGTGTACGGGCTATTATCGTGCTGCTGAGGTACAAATTAATTTTGTCGATCTCCTAGCGTGCACAGTATAAAGGGGTGACCAAAGAGAAATCATGTTGTATATCTTCTTAAAATATCGCCCTTCACCGTTTGTGTTATGTATAGTACAAGGACTTGATTTAATTTTCAATCAAGTTGATATAGAAAACACAATGTTGCTTCGTCTCATAGTTTTCACGTCATTTTGCTTTGCCCTCCACGTTTGGACACCCCGACTTGTACGCTAGAAGCACGATGAAACTAGTTGTACGCCAGGAACATGATACGCAGAAGCACGTACGCAAGGAGAACCATAAATTTAATCTTTGGAAACAATCTCCCCAACAAAGTGTCAGTGGGGGGTGATGGATGGTCTCTTCAGTGCGTGTGGGGGCGGGAAGTCGACTACAATTTCGTACTCTGTACCATTTGTAGACTTGAGAAAAGTATTGAAGACTATCAGTCAGGGCGGCCGGCATAAGCAGGCTTTGAAACTCCAATGTCTTTCCAGTCATGGTCCGAAGGTGACATTTGTCACTATGTGAAACCTAATTCTAACTGTATTACACAATAAGTCTTTACAATTAATCTTACACTAACTGCAATTAAATGTATAATACCTAGTAAATAGTGACCACAAATTTGCTTTGTAACAACGTGGTTACGTTTAAAGGTGTAATTCTTATGTGTCAACATCTTCCATTGGTCAAATAAAGATTGTCACTCTTTAATATACGTTGTAGGTTCTATGCACTTTCATATATATACGCGGTTAATGTACGAATGGTGTCAACCCTTTGAAGTAGACACTCGTTTGACTACTTTACCGGTTTTGTGCGCTATGCTGTTCTCTATTATTTTTTTCATTATTTTTATCAACTTTAGACGTATGTGTGTGGGTGAAGCCATTAAGGATGGTGTTCCTTTTTAGACAAAAGGCGTGGCTCTCTACACATGATCCAACCTTCATATGAGAACTGAAAGTAACCCATATATATATGTATTTATTTCAAGAAAAGCTAATATCATACATCCATAAAGGCAAAATTATTTCATTTGAAACATATATGTATGTTGTGTGTGTCTGTCTGTGTGTATATTCTTATGTCGGCAAAGAACTTGACCTGTTACAAATACCGTTTGAGTAAATAAAGGCAATAGCGGTGTCTCACTCTCGCTTTCATCATGTGAAATGCTCTACATTCAGTGTGTGTGTGTGTGTGTGTGTGTGTACATTGTCTGTTTGTGTCTCATATGGCATAACACAGCTATTCTCACTCACCAACAGTCACAAAGATTTTTTTTCTTTTCCCACGTTCTATGAAACTTAAAAGAAAAAAAAATCATCTTGAATACGATCTTAGTAATTTTAGTAGAGGTGTGTGAAGAAAATTCTTCCTGTTGGGACTAAGCCGGAACGAGAAGGGAAATTTCCCCGAAAATGTAGATTTTTTTTGTGTGTGTGACGGGAAATTGTCGAAAATTTCTGAGTTGTCAGGAATTCAAGACGGTCGAGACTTCTCGTCGCCTTGGGAATCCCTGGTCTCCATGTCTTGCGAATTTCCCATTCTCGACACTTCTCGAGAACTCAACATCTCCCGATTCTTAAGATTTTCTGAGGTCTCAAAAGTTCTCGTGACTCTTCGAGACCTTGGCAATTCGCGCCTCTCTATCCTTCTCGAGGTCCTTAGCTTTGTATTCTGAAGCGGTTATTGAGCAATTCATGCAATAAATATATTAACACTTCTGCTGAAGTCTCTCTTCTCTAGCATATTCATATGTAATGTTATACCTCCTATGTTTAATCCATATATTACAAGCCAAAGATAGTTGAAAACCTGCACCAATATTTAAAACATGTTTCATCACACGAAATAACCATTACTTTAATCCTGAATCAAAGTATTCTTATATAGATGAGTAATTCCACAATTCAACTAACACTATGGCTTACAGAACTCGCAACTTTATCGTTGCAGTAACAAACGTACGCCATTGGATTTCTATCCTGGATAACATCAAACAAGTTTTCCTCATGAATATGAATCTCTCGAAGACCCCCCTTCTAATATTGTCATCCTAACTACATCTCGGTTTTACCAACGGCCTCTTTCCCTCTGCTTTACCAACCACGATAGAATATAATCTTTGTTTAACTAAGATTCGTTTAACATTTTTAACTAAGTTGCAATAGAAAAATCGGAGTCGCCGTGGCTCAGGTGGTAGCGCGTCTAGCTGCGAATCGGGCGGCCCGTGTTAAAATCCCGGCCAGGAGACTGGAGAATTTTCTCGCAGTGTTCCAATGCCTGGCACTCTGACGTGCACTCCGCCTTCTATCAAATTGAGTACCAGAGTGTCTTTGCTACTACTGGGTACCTTAGGAGGTAAAGAGCATGGGAATATGTGGGACTTCGTGCGTTGGTCGAAAATAGGTAGAGTGCTCCCTCGACATCCCCCATGCGACGTTAACAGCTCATACTCATGCATAGGGGATACATTTCGTACAATACAAAGATCAAAGAATATAGGCCATGGACTATTTGCAATAGTAAAGTCCTAATGTTTGTTATACTGAGAGGTTTTTCATGTTTTCTCTCAGTTTTACCAGGCGATTGTCAGTATTGTACTTTGACCAAGACACTAGACTCCTGCCCCGAAAGATAAGTTACCGAGGTAAGTCAATTCTCAAACGCTCGACAAGCTCCCCCCATGCATACCTGTTTCGGTCATAAATATAAGTTTAATTAATATATAAATCGATACACAATATTCACATAATTGCACCTACACATATGAATAGAAAACTCGTGTTCTTTCGTTTTTGGTTCCTTAATACCGAATCTACATAGAAAGAATGGTTATAATACCACTCAGTCCGTCCGTCCATCTGCTCGTATCCAGAAATTAAATATCAAGAACCAAAAGCATAGAGAGATGCTTGATATGTCGTTGAAAAGGTCTTAACTCGACTAGATCAGATCCATCGGAACCGTCTTGATTAGTGCAGTGGTTCAATATTACCAACCCATTCAAAATGCTTCCATTCAGTTATACCTTTCCGCACCAAACTTGACCTAAATATTATTCGACACAATAGAAAAGTGCTGTGGATGTCCTGTTCTCGAGCAACCCAGTTGTCAGTGTTGCCAACGTAGTTTAAAATTAGTTTTTCAATGTGTATCCATATCGTTAAATATATCCGCACCAAACTTAGCATAAACATTATTCAACACAATAGGAACATAATATGGGAATGTACGTGTGTTTGAGGTGTTATCAAGGGATCGATTCTTTCGCCGTCACTAAAATTGCAGCGTTAAATTATTACTCTCAGTTTCGTATTTTGATCTGAACGGAAGAGAAAATTCACGATTTACACACACACATACACCAGTACATGCGTACTTGTATTTGTGAGGTCACGAGTAGTACCACCCAATTGTGGGGTCTTTGGAGACTGGGGCTCAAATGCGCGCGCGCACACACACACATATACGAGACCTTTACGAGTATTCTTAATACACAGCATCCGAAGCAAGCACACAACAGACAAAATGTCTGTGAAGGGAGAACATTTTTTGTTATCTTTTTATTGTTCCAGGAGGGGACCACAGAGCATAATTATGTGTCAGCTGAGGTTCCCTACTCACTAGTTTATTACATAGTACTCAGTCATCGACAACGGAATGAATAGTTTTTCCAGTGTCGGCGGGAAAAGAGTGGTGAGAGAGAGAGAGGGGCTGGGAGAGATTTGCGACAGGTTCTGTTGCTATAACAGCCAAACGAGCAATAAAAAAGAATATCTCGTTCCTCACTAGAGAGACGCATTTGTAACCTATTCGTTCAGCCACAACATTAAAATAATAAAAAAAAAAAGTAAAGTCAAACGCGTAATCGGTTTGCTACAAAACTTTATTTATTTTTAACCAAGCGGAAACATTTTCCAAATGCATACACACAAAAACCTCTGATTGTATCATTAAAATATTTAATATTGTCGTATAAAACTGACGGCACATGTTACAGTACCTGAGAATAAAACCAGAGAAGTCGTTGTGTTGTTCTGGTAATTCTTTGTAATGAAGCGGTCAATACACTGTAATATTGAGAACCTACGTACAAGAGACACGATGCACAAGGAGAAAACATGGAGGGAGTTTCATTTTGATGCGTCATCCAATGTTGTTTTACGATATTAATTTCCATAATTTTCTTCATATTCCAATCCTGTAATATAGTTTCAGTTGATTTCCAAGTAGAGATATTAACTATTTGCAAAATTCACATGAAAAACGGTTGCCGTTCATATGTTCTTTTACCTTGTGAACTAGCTTTGTCAATAGCTAATGCAAAAAATCTTTTTCTTTCCATTTTAACAATTCTAAAAGAGTTTATGAGATTGTAAGGACGGGGTAAGAAAAGGTAAATGTATCTGCTATGGGATGGGGGATGTGCAGGTAGCGCTCCATATATTCTCGTCCTACGGTACGAAGTGAGATGGGGTGGTCAGTTCCACACTCGACTGCCTATACCTCCCAAGGTGCCCAGGAGTACCAAGGATACTCTGGTACTCACTTCGATAGGAGGTTGAGAACACCTCAGAGTGCCAGCCAGCATGGGAATACTGAAGAATAATTTCCAGCGACATGACCGGGATTTGAACCCAGATCGCCCGACAGCACTTACATTTTTTGGCGAAAGAGGTTCCGAACCAGTTCACATAAAATGGAACCACATGAGTTTCGAACCTGAGACCACGCGAATAGAAGGCAAGCGTGCTAACAACCTTTTAATTAACTGGAGCATACAAATATTATTTTGTTTAATTTCGAACACTAGTTTCAGTTTGTATATTTAGCTACTTCAAAATTGTTTTGTTTGTTATGGAACATTAGTTTATTGTTGTATGTTAGCTAATACTTCGCCTTCTAGCTTACCATTGTTTTGAACAATACAAACATTTTCTTATGTTTGTGTTATGACATACTATATTGTGCCGTGTTTGTTCGCCAATTTTGATATATTATGTTGTGCCGTGTATGTTCGCCAATACTGAATATATTATGTCGTGCCATGTATGTTAGCCAATACTGATATATTATGTTGTGCCGTGTATATTAGCCATTACTGACATGTTGTGCCGTGTATATTAGCCAATACCGATATGTTGTGCCGTGTATGTTAGCCAATACCGATACAGTATATTATGTTGAGCCATGTATGTTAGCCAATACAAACATTGTTTGATTTATTACCCATACTAGATTTGCCTTCATCATTAGCTAATATAAGGGTTATTGTCCTGAGCCTCAGATGCCTAAAGACCATAAATTAAATTCATTCACAAGCGTTGTGTTATGTATTCACGTATACTAATTTCGTCTCGTATGTCAGGTAATTAAAGTATTATTTTTATTTATTATCGAAAACTAGCTTCATTTAGTTTATTATAACTTATTAGCTAATACAAACACTGTATTATTTATTGTAGAATACTAGTTTTGCCTTGTTTACTACTTGAATTAGTATTGTTCTTTTTGAATTTGGATTTTCTTTATAACATTTAGGCATCTGATGCTCAGGTCGGGATAGAGTGAGGGAAAGGATATTGAAAGGTAGTCGGCAAGGGTCTACTTTCTAGGTACCATCCGGAAGTGTCCTAACTAACTCTATTTTATACATATATTCAGATCTTATTCTCTTCAATTGTCCGATATTCTCATGTCATAAAATACCACAGGAAAAACTATTGGTGTTAATTCTTCAACACAATTAATTGTAACTACTATTTGTGTCTGTGTTAGTTCAACATTTTTCTCGTGATTGTGCTAAAAAATGACACCTCCATTATTGTGTTGAATTCGGGGCGGTGTTGCTTTTCTTGTGTTAATTCAACACAATTGAGGTATTATTCAAGCAAAATCACGAGGCTATGGTGTTAAATATGATAGTATTGAATTAACACATACAAGTTAGAGTGTTAGTCACAATATTAATGTGTCCAATTAACACCGGCACTTTTTGCTGTGTTATAAACTACCTTACAGTTCTCTCCTTTCATTGCTCTAATTAATCATTACCACGGTGTTGCATAGCAATTCTTGGTGGAGTCTAATTTTGAATTCCTCCACTTTCTTCCAAGAAAATCTGGAAGGTTTTTTCTACTTCATTAAGCTCATATATTAATAGTTCCTCGTATTTTTCAATTGGTCTTCTCCATCCTCTTGCTTTCCTTAAAATCTTTCTAGTTCTATACAGTTCTTGCTATCTATCTTTGACCATTTAGTCGCAGGCAAAATGTGTCTACAGAGATTCACTTCTTATTGCATTTTATCCTTCTCTTTTTTTGTGTGTTTATCATGCTTTATCTTTCCAGTAACTTCATCGTCTTGGACACTTTTTTAATGTTTCTTTCATTTTTGTAATCCTCTCCATTGTTTTTTTTCTATCTTTTCTAGATTGACATAATCGTGCTTCTTCAACACGGATTTGAGTTTTGTTTATTCTATAGCCTTCTCATTAGACATTTATTCCTTTAATATAATTGTATTTGGTATCACGGTCTCCTCATTCATGAACTGATTGATTCATTCCTTTTCTCAGATCTTTCTAATATTCTTTTATTTTTTTCGTTTTAGCCATCGATTACCTTCTGTCTAGTTTTGTTTTCTTTTTTTTTCGGTCTTAATATTTCTTATCTTCCTCAATGCATTCCTTTAAATTTGTGTTATCTTTGTGTCTACTTTCGGCAGTTGCTAAGCAATCATCTTTATTTACTCTATTCTTGATTTCAAGAATCTCAAACATTTCTGATATCTTTCTTGTTTTCCTTTCTAATCTACCATTTTCTTTGACTCTTCTTCCTTTTCCATACATTCTTCAAATTCTTACATTCATCTCCGTACCAATTTTTATTTGCCTTTCCTATTCCCACATTACGTTTCAACACCGAACTTGTAATAAATTAAAAATAGGCGGATATGTTCGGAGCACTACACCATCCTATTTAACATATTAAAAATACCAAAGAATCCTATTTGGGTAAAGAAGCCGCCATTTTGGATAATCGTCCACCATTTTGTATTATTTTTTTTTTTTACTGTAGCACTTGAACAATCGTCCTAGTACGTTAATTGTTGTACCAAATTAATTGATTTAACCTATTTTACTATCAACAATGACATAAATTGGGGACAGTGTTTTAACAGGATTTTAACATTTTAATTAGGTTTCAAAATCTCCAAATGTGAGAAAACGAAGATTAAATTCATAATATACATTGGTGGATTTCGGTCTTGGCTTTCGCTAGGCCAGGTCAAAATTTCCAAACGCCTCCTAGCCGATCAAAGCAAAATCCTGTAATGATTCGTTATACTGTCCCCACCAAAAATATACCCCTTCCAAGCAGTGGGCCAGGCCAAATAAATGAAACCAAAATCCTCCCCTGATAATATACCGATTAAACGTATATTGTTGTATCTCAATTTAAACAACATTCAAATCATAGAATGTTATTGTATCAAAAGGTCGGCGTGATTTTCAGTCGTGGCCTACGCACTAGATAGTCGAACAGCTATGGCCAGTCTTTCTTCACCCACAGTTCCTTCCGCAACCGAATTCCCAGTTGCATATAATCGTATGGAAGATATGTTTAGGTGTACCGTCTTAATCATTCACGACAGGTTAGTAACGATCATTTTTTTTTAGTATCCATCCCCGTATCATTGTTGGCACCGGTGTTCGATTTGTAGTGGGGAGGGCATGCCAGGATTTTCCCTGGTGCGTGAGGATTTCATCCTCGGTTGTTGATTGCGAATATCATCTCACTAGGGATAAAACCTTTGTATTTCTTTCCATACAGGTAGTAGGCCCTATGTTGAAACTTACCAGCAACGACCACTAGTTTTAGGACCCCCCCCCCCCATACGCAATTTATAACAAATCGGACACTGGCACTTGCATCCCCTTCAACCACCAATTGTTATTGCCTATTATTTTGCTCTCTTCAATGAGAAAATGTAATAATATTGCCCGTTTTATCCATGTGTTCACTACCCACTTTTGACCTTTTGAACCTGACAATACATGGCGTGACGCGGCACGAATGCTGCTTTGGTGTTGAGGATGTTGATGGAAGTATGGCCAAGTCAAATTCTGACAAAATGGACTGTTTATGCCAACTGTCCTCATGTACAATCGATGTTTCGCGTTCTTTAAATCGTCCTTAGTATCACAGTCATACAAAGCAAGAAGAAAGGACTTCCCTTCTGCGGCGATTTTCTCGTTCGTAGTGTCTGGTTAGTTGAACATCAGGACCTCGTTTCTCAGTTGGGAGAAGATCCCCAAGACCTACCCTCGGAGTGTTTCCGTAGTAATTTTATCTCCTGGCATTAACATTCGAACATCAGTATTATCAATACAGAAAGAAATAAAGAGTAAGAGGAGAACAGTGTCTGCACCCACAAGAACAGAGTTCATTCCAACCGCTAAGGTTCAATTCAAGTGGGTTTTCCCTCCTTTTTCGTTTTACGTCAATTATTCAAAATTCCGTGCAGGTAAACAAAATTTAATTTTCACAGACCAAAGTTCGTTTCGTACTTCAATCATGGGTACAATTGGTTTTAAAGAAATACTACTAGTAATCTCAGGATTGTGTACAGACACTTTTGGAACAGAATAATGTCCCAAAAATGTCTGCACACAATCCTGCAGTTATTACTAGCATTTCCTTAAATCTAATTGAACTCATTATTGGAGGACGAAACGAACTTTGGTCTGTGAAAGTTAAATTTCTTTTACCTGCACGGAATTTTGAATAATTGACGTAAAACGAAAAAGGCGGGAAAACTCACAGGGATTGAGCCTTAAAACATTAAAATATCTGCTTCTCCAAGATCATGAAGTACAGTGAAGCCAGTTAACTCAGATGTGTTGATAAAAGAGCTATGAAATACGCTTTGTTCGTTTCGTTCACCAAAAGGTTCGTTTCGTTCGTATACCTTGTGGTATGATCACTGACATGAAATCGTCGGTGGCTGCCCTGGTTGCTGGCCCTTTACTAACTATTTTGTCATACTCTTCATCTCTCAGATCAATAATGCCCTTCATCACAGTTCATGGTGTCATCGACTACTAAACTTGTGGATATTGAGACGAGATGATGAAAATGATGGTGAGATGTGAGTCAATCCATTTTCTTTTCAACATCTTGTCGATCACGAGCCTTTCGAGAGTCTCAGGGTTCCACGCGTTCCAACATTTGAGAGAAGATACTACAAAACCTCTCGATTACTTCAATAAGGTTTACTGTCGCAGGCATCACACACATAGTGTTGTCCACAAGACGAGTTTGAGGCTGTCTCGTCTCGAAATAATCTTGTCCAGAAAGTGTCACGTCTCGAAAAGATGTGTCTTGTATATTACGAGGGAGTTCTGTCTCGTCTCGTTTCCCATAGTCATTTCTCTGTCTCGTCTTGTCTCGTGGGTAACACTGACACACACCCAGCATGCAGTCTTTGATTTCTCTTCAGCCATATGTCAGTCTGTTAGTGGTCTTCATCGTTCATATCAACACTTGCTGAATGGTTATTAAATTAATTGAATTTTATTTTTAAGGTCTTTAGGCAACTTTTGACTCAGGTAGAATGGATAATGATGGGATAATTGCTGGAATAAAGAAGGTGGAATGAAATGAGAAAACCACGAGAAAATACACGCACACCGTACTTGTCCACCACAAAGTCCACATGGCACAAGTCGGGATCGAACTGGGGATCTCACGTACCAGAGGTAAGATATCTACCACTGAGCCACCGCGGTATCTAGAATATTTTTAGAATATCCCCAAAGAGTAGCTGTTCTCGACATAATCGTACAATATACTTGGGATATTTCTCATTCCAGAAATTAAGATATTCGGAGAATATTCTACGCATTGACCAAGAATATCTTGGGATATTCCAATATTCGTAGCTTATTCCTAGAATTTACCTGTGCTGTATGGGTTGGTGTGAGTTTTTTTAATGTTATAAAAGTACAATGAAGCACATATGACATTGACATAGTAAGATTTTGAATAATAATAAAAATAAAATATGATATTAAAAAAACACGCCTTTTTAAGCAAAGGAAAATGGCCTAAAAAGTAAAAAATTAATAAAATTTTTGAATCGGAAAATAAAAGCGTGAGTGCTCTTAGATATTATGATTTTATGATAAGGTAAGCAAGAGCACCCACGCTTTTATTTTCCGATTCATAAATTTATTATTTTTTTACTTTTAGACCATTTTTCTTTGCTTAAAAAGCATGTTTCTAGGTAAGAGCTTGGCACACAAAACCCCTAAAGTGTTCTGCAACCAGTCAAAACCCAACATCGTTGCAGGCTAGTATTTATTTTAGGATAAAGAAGTCCATATTACATAATTATTTTTTAATTAATTACAGTTAACTGGATTATTCTGTCGTATATCTAATGATTGAATACTGTATTGTCATCGGAAGCAAGCAAGTTTACAAAATTTTAAAGAAATCGTATTATGAAAAGTGAGTTAAAAATCAATTACAAGATTTGTACCAGAGATGAAACATGATTACAGAGTAAGTAAATAAAAAGCGTGTAATAAAATAATATAATTTATGCTGGAGAAACTAATACGACTTTGTAAAATACGAGATATAAATCGTATTTAGATACCATCAATAAACACGAGTTTTTATGTTTATACTGTATATCTTCTTATAGTTAGAAGAATTGATAAAATTATGAGCGTAGACTATATATTCTGAGTAGTACGTCAATAATATCTAAAGGTGCTATTTATAATATGACTAGCTAAAGTACCCGTCCGTTGGTGCGGGCTGAATAAAATATGTTGGCAACACCACCACCACCACTACTACTACTACTACTACTACTACTACTACTACTACTACTACTACAATGCTTTAAAACATTAAATCTAAATATTTATATTACAACAATCCAAATTTAAATTTAAAAAAATATAAACTAATTATTTATTTCTGATTGCTGTTGTAACTTAAAATGGAAGCAATGTATTTATTTCATTGTTATAAACAATTAAATTACTGTTTTGATTAATAAGTTTGCGACACAGTCACTTTCCGTTACAATATATGATGTAATTTGAGACAGGTCCATTATCTTATCATGTCCAAAAAAATCATTGCAATCGGTCTAGCCGTTTTGGCGTGATGCTCACGCAAACATTTTTCAGTCAGTTTTATAGAGAGAGATGAAAATGGGTGTTCTCTCTGAAGGCAGGCACTGACCCGGAGATCCCTGGGTAAGGTGAATGGATGATGGTTTACCATTGCATTCCACCGGATGAAGATGAGATTCTAAGGACGGGATCTACAGTTTAACGTGAGCTATGAACCACTTGTGTCCCTATCGAGAATCGAGCCCGGGACCCCTTGATTACAAGACAGCGAGCGTTACCACTTATCCACAGGGGACACTATCAATTTTAATAAAACTATGGACTCTGGCTCGTCACGACGATATAAGTGCAATGTAATTTAAAATCCACAAACATCCATGCCCCATGCGGGATTCGAACCCGCAAGCCGACCAGATAGGCGCGTGGTGTAAGGCAATATTAGGTCCGCGACTCGAAGGCCGCGTGTTCGAATCCCGCCAGAGGCGTGGATGTTTGTGGATTTTAACTATAGGTGTAAAAAGGACAAATTGTGAATAGCCGAAGTCAAAAGTTACTAGGTTGACCCATACAAAATAAAGTTTACCAAAATTTTATCGAACCCGTTATCTCATGAACGGCCATCCAGCGCTCTAGCGCACACGGCGTCAGGAAGAAGATGAAGTAGTAGTGTATTATTACTATTATTATAAGTGCTTTTAAAACAAAGAACACCATTGTGAAACTTCGGGTCAAACATTGAAAATAAAATGTCTCGTTTATTCTTGAACAGCCCTCTTGAAGAAAAACACGCTAAACATCTCGGATACTTCTTTTTTGTGTATCACCTTTTATTTAGATAAAAAGAAAAAAGAAACAAGGTTGAAAAAACATTTAATATCCCGATAATATTGAGAAAAAAAGCTATGTAATACAATTTTACAATACGCCCAGAAGCCTCCCCCATAGCTCCAGTGACAATTTTACAAGCGGATCAACAATTTCCTTTTTACACACTACCGGTTGTTTGAAGCTACTGTTCCACCCTAGCGATGAAATCACCTCGCAGGCTTCCGGATTTTCATTAATTTTTAATTGAGTTATTCCTCCAGAAATCACATCGTGTGCATGTTTTGACAGTTGGCAATTGCCATCCCCCCCCCTTTTTTTTTTCAGAACTCCCCGACGAACAAGGTTTTGCAAATTAGATCTTTAAAGAAAAGAAAAACAACTAACATTGCTTCTCTGGTGCTTTGAAGACGATGTTGATAATGTATCTGTCTTTTTTGGGGACAAATCGTTGTGAATCCCCGAAAATTGCACTTCAAGGGAGTCTCCATGGGGAGTCCTTAAGCGATATAGGGATGGGGTGCACTAGGTGAAGGGGGAAGGGGATAATGTAACGTTCCTTTACGAGTTGCAGAAGACACTGGAGAAAAAAAAATATGGAAAGGGAAGACACGTCATGTTTGCCGTATTACCTCACTTCGGCTGGCTTCGGTATGACTCGGACTTTCAGTCTCTCCGACGACTGCATTCCTTCCGATTGCTTCTTCCCCCTGAGGCAGGAGATACTCACGGGCGGAGGCCATGAGGCCGCTAGCCCAATCACAGCTGAGGCGGGGGGAGAAAGCGCTAAAGGGCCCTACTCAAAGTTGCGCCCGAGTATTTAAAGTACAGGCGCGTATCCTCGGTTGAGTTCACTCTGGTTCGTGGTTGCAAGTTTTTACCTCGCCCCCGCTGAGGTCCGCGGTTTTTCAGGAACCTCACACAAATAATACATCTTTTTAACCCACCATCACACAACACATTCACGTTAGATTCAGTGCAGCTGGCTAGGCCGAAAGGGACTGTTGTGCTTAGCTTCGTATTCGAAGCCGGGATACTGAACTGCAAGAAACGGTAAGTACCGTGGTCGCACCTGTACGCCGTGCAAAAGTTGAACCAAAAAAAAAGAGAGAAATAATGCGAATTTACTAGTGTCCCATTATCATTATTTTGTGTGAAATTTTCTCTTGCAGTGTTTAGTGAAATTCTTGGACTATTTTATTTTTTTTTCTTCCAAAAAAAAACGACATAGAATTGTGTTCTGAAATATTTTGCAAATCTTCAACAGCGACGGAAAGTGATTCCAAAACCACTCTCATACGAGTCTTTCGGATGTCTCGTAATTTTTTTTTACGTGGAAATTTAGACAAAAAAAAAAGTGATTTTCGAATTCTCCATAGAGTGAAGATGCAATTACAATCAGCGTCTCTTATTTCCTTCCGTTGACCGGATAGCAGCGGTTGTGCCGTAAGTAAAGGATGCATAGCTACTACCTCCGATGGGATTCGAACCCAAGACAACGTCCTGTTGAGTGCTTGAAAGAATTATGAGAGAACTTAGTGTCAATGGTTTTTAATATCAAAGAAATAATTCCATCAATGTTGATTCTACTTCTGAGAGGACTGGTATATTGCTTGACCCTTCGATTACAATAAACCGAAATCATAGATTTTTTTAAAAAAAAATGTCTGGTTGCTAATTCTCTTGCCTTAAATCCTGTGAAGTGACCAACGATGGATGAATATTCTGTTGCTTTTCTCTGAGATGATTTTGAAACAACTCACGTGGATGACCGTTCCGTGACAGATTAAAGATTCATCACACGTCGACTCTGTTACCTAGCTTGGGTTCCATGCCCGTAACCGACAAATTAACACAAAAACTTTTTGACCTTTTTTTTTATTTTTCACTGGTTTAAGGTAGTGACTTTATTTTGGTGTGTACACTTGTTAAATTTCGTAACATTAAATCAATTCGTATCCTTCATTATTCGTGGACGAAATAACTCTCTCAGTTCCTGGGCCTTCTGCAAAAAGTGCTTTTAATTGACTGTCTTTGATGCGGTTGATCCAATATTTTCTTTTGGGTGATCAATTCTGTTAAAGGCCTCGGTCCATTCTATAGAGTAGACCACAATTCACAAATACGTATGCCATGCCATGCCCCATCCGGAGTTCGAATCGGGGACTGTGGGGATTTTTTGAACTCAAACAGTTCAGATAACTGAACCACGACTTTCAGTTCTAGTATTTCCTCATTTGTGTTTAAACGCTAGGAGGTTCTTTTCTCAATATTACATACAATTAATTTATTATCGCAATTTTTCAAGTACAGGTATCTTTTTTTTTTCTTATCGGTTTGAAATTCATTAAGTTAAGTCTACTTGGAATTTGGGCATTGAATAATTTAAATATTCTACCGGCCTGAGCCAAAATTGCCTAAAGGTCTTAAAAATTAAATTCAAGTACAAATTTTGCGTCACCCAGACTACGTTCTTTTAGCCCTACTGACGAGGCATAGTTTAACTCTAACTTTTGTTATCCTGTTAGCATTTAGAATATGAGTGTCGAGATTTTACCTTTATGATCTCGACGTTAGTAGTATCTAAACTTTAAACTTTATTTTGTATGGGCTAGTTAAGTATCCGCCCATTTAGGCACGTCTCGATTATAAGAGCGTAATGCTTTTGTAAAATCCACGAACAACTAACTATAAATCAGGTGGGTTTCGAACCAGCAACCTCATGAACGACAGCCCCTAGTCCACACGACCGTCCAGGTCGACGTCTTAATGTATTCCTCTTTATAATAGTTAAGAATGTTTCAAACCTTAACAAATTTATGATTTTATTCGGAGCTTCCGCCTAACAGCTACCACCAAAAACTCGATTTCGACATCCAGTAAGTGACTAAAAATTTTGGTTACAAGACCATCGGATTCTTAATAAGACAGTAGAAATTAACTTTTCGGCGCAAATTATGGACGCGCTAGCCGGGATTCGAACGAGGAAACGTGTATCAAGGGCATCTTAGACCAAAATCGATACATAGAGGTGTGTGCATTTTTTTTTCTTTCAAAAATTTATTTAAAGTTTCTTCTATTCGCTGAACTGGTCAACTTTTGGTCTAAGACCTTCACGTCTGAGGAATATCGTTTCTCAGCGATCACTCTTCATGGGGCAAGGAAGACGATGGTAGCTTTTAGGACTTAGTTAACGCACCATTCCAACTTTTGACTAGTCAGAAACCTTGTAAAACTTCAGTCAGAATGGCGGGTAGCGAGCCTCGAACTCACGTCCTTCCCCATTGTGTATCCGAGATGAGCGACGCTGCTGATAGGACAATGGGACCGTGCTTTGAGTCAACAAATTTATTATGGCTATCTCCGTTCTTCCAGTGTAACGTTTCGCTCTTGTTTTCTAGCTAGATTCTTTGATAACTTTAATTTGTTCATTGTGTTCCTTAGTCCATCACTATATTTTAATAATCTCCGGGAAAAGGATTGGGGAAGGTATCAGTCAGGGACTTCGTCTGAGTACCATTACGGTATTCGCCTGGTTAAACAGGAAAATCTGGATAATCTCAATGAAAGATAGCAGCACGAGTCTAATCTGCGTACCACCGCAACGTCGATCTAAAATTCGCGGCCGTTGTCGATGGACTGAACAGTTTTTTTCAGGAGATCCAATTTTGAATCACATGTGATAATCTTGTGTAATGAATCTTGGAAGCGTTAAGAAGTGGGAAAGTAATTGAAACTTAACAAGTTTCTATTCAACAGGTTCTCAGTTCGATTCTTTGGTAAGACTGTTAAAACCTCGTACAAATTGTCAGGTTGATTTCTTGAGATAACTTCTTGTATAGGGCTCGTTTGTTTTTGGAGATTTTGGATGGAGCTTCTGTTTGTCACAGGTTCTTTTGAAAACTTGATATTTAATTATTGATTCTGTCTTTGAACCAGAGCCGGATTTCTGGCAGTGTGAGCGATGCCCCAGTGCAGGGCGTCAACTACTGAGTGCGGCCCTGAAAACGTAGAAAGGAATATTTTTCCTATTTCTTTTATTATTTACTGTACAAGTCGAATCATTTTTTTTTTTTTCGAAAATAAAAGGTTGTTACAAATAATAGGGTTTGATGTAGAAAGGGGCGGAACCGCCAAAATATGTTTAGCACAAAGTGCCATTCTACCTACGTCTAGCCATGTTTAGAACAAAATGGCCTTGTGTGAAAAAAAGATAGGAAACGAACAGGGATCAAATGCTTTCGGTATGACTAAAGCTGAGACGAATCAGTTAGTCCTCAGAAGTGTGTTCCTCTCGCTGAGGACTCAGTAGCAGGTCTACTATCCGGGACATAAGGAATCTGGATTTGATTCTGTCATTTCAGAGTTCATTTTTTTTTTTTGTTCATTTTAAATTATTTTTTTTAAACTTCTATTTATGGAACGTTTCAGTAGCTAATTTCTTCGATCAGTCCGTATTCAATAAGCAGTTATACTAAGAATTCTACAAACTTCTATGCCTCAGCCAGAAGTTGAACCCAGGACTCTGGAACTCGTCAACTCTGAAGTTTAGTGCCTCAGACCATATGGCCAGAGTGGCCAGGTCCTTCGAATTGTATTTAATTCCTTGAGATGTTATTAAAAGCTCACAAAAATATAACGGTCCTAGCCGGAATTCAAACTCTGGATGATTGAACTCATAACATTAGAGAATGTCGATCTGTTGTTGCCTTTAAAAATCAAGTGATGGTTACAGAAATTGATTGAAAACGAATATACTCATTGCCGTGGTATTAAAAAGGCCTCAAAATCTGTTTTCAGTAGTCACAAAAGTGGTTCGAAGTCCACCCAAGACTGTAGGTTCCGTTCTTAGGACGTAAACGTAAACGCCATTCAATGGTAACTTCATTCCATACGTTGGATAAGGAAGGTGGTAGCCAAGAGTTTCAGTTAGAATACGCGAACTCAAGATTTGATCCAATGGCATTCTAAAATATGGCGAACGCTCTTCTGCTGTGCCATCCCGTTTAGTAAACGGATACTGAAAGAAAGCAAATATGTGTAAATTACTCGAACAGGAAATCAAAATGATTTTTTTTTTTTTTGTCACATAAATTAAGAGTAAGTAACCTTTCTTCATTTCTAAGGTCACTTGTTAGGTAGGACAGCTGTCTGTTGTGATGTAATACTAAAGAGTGGATCTGGCTGTGTAAAAGCCTCCCTTATACATACATTGTTCACTGCGAAAGAAAAGGGGAGAGAAAAAAAAAAGCCAACATCAGATTCACTTTCTGCGGCCGCGGTGCATGGCAAGCAGCGAAGCTGGAATGCAGTCTAAGCTTCCTGGAGCGAAGATTTCTTTCGATTATTTTTTCCCTTTTCTCTTAAACTATAATTTTCATTTTCAACTCGTTTTTCTGTTTCCATTTCATTCGCAAGACACAAAAATTCCTCGTGGCGTTTTTCTCACACTATTTCGAGCCACGCGAAAGCATTCTTGCAGTAAGAAACTTCCAAATCTGCATACATAATAATATTCTCTAAGTACTTGTTAAGCTAAAAATGGAAGACGAAGAAGTATCTTTTTTTTAACGTTATACGTGGCATGTCAATAGAAAATTGAGATGCAGTTTTATATATATTAAAACCGATGTCCTGTACGGTGCTTTCAGGAATAACTGGTTTTTCTTTAGCTTCGATGTCTTCTTGTAGAACATGTAAAATATAAATGTGGTGTGAGATAGAATTCCTCTTTTTTTTCTTCCTTCTTCTTTTGGGTATTTGTTTACACTTTTAAAATGTCTTTTGAGACAAGTATGTGATGTGTTCAGAAAGAGTAATGAACTACAGACTTACTGGATGGGAATTTGAACGATGCCGACAGGAAGCGGACTAAAAGTTCATATAACGTTCACTTGTCTAGTTTCAGAATACAAAAAAGACAAAGCCCTGTTCCCCGTGCGCATCAGCATTTGGATAAAACGTTGTTATATAGTTGACTTGGTTTCGGTCAGTTTAGTCAATGACTTGACTTTGGTCCGTCTCGATTATACGAGGGTAGTGTCTTTTTTTAAAAAACATCCACAAACATGCATGCTGCCGGTCGGATTCAGTCTCGTGAACCGCGGTTATAGTCTACACGACTATTGAGGTCGGCATTGAGGAGGTACACAGGTTCAATTCCAGGTGACACTCACGCTAAAGATTTCTTCAGTTTTATCAGACAAAATGTCAGGAGGACCGTAGATCTTGGCCGGTACCTTCACCAGCTTGTCCCTTAAAGAATGGTAGCCAAGAGACGTCCTCCTTCAAAAACAGGATTGGGATACAAATATCTCTCCAGTAGCACAAATAAGTTTAAAAAAAATATTTTCCTAATCAATGATTCGATTCCGGGGAGGCACGCCGGTTTGAGTTCAGCTGTCTTCCAAACCACAACTGAAGTTTTTCAGGATTTTTTTTCAATTCTTCCATGCTAATTCCGGGTTCTTATCTAAACTAAAGCCCTGCCTTCATTTTCTGTTTTCACAGAATAATGCTTACCGGGGGACATGTTTCGATAAAAAAAAATTGTGACGAGTGGGTTTAGGCTATAGTTTCCACACCTTTTGTCTATTCATGTAACTTAAAAATTTATGAAACCTTCAGTGGCCTTGATAACAGTACCTCTCCCATTCGAGGCAGTCGCTCTGGAGGAACTTTTGAGCGATATATATAGTATTTTAGGGTTTCATTTGATTGCGGATATCGCTTTTCGTTGTTACTGTTGCTTGTTTCATAAGAAACAAGGAAGTATATGCTTGCGAAAGTAATTCTCATATGATACCTTGAATGAAATGGTGGGATTATGTTGTACTCTTTCAAGCATAGAACAGCATATAATTTAATTAATTATTATCAAGACATCTAAATATACTTTTTTTTTTAAAAAAAAAAAAGCATTATCAGGTATGGTCGTTGTTGGAATACATCGCGTATTCGAGGTCCTTGTTCAACAAAGCGTCTACATCAGTTTACATGGTGTTGCAGTAATTCAGATTTGTGCCTACGAACTGAGAAAATGGACTCTGTATTTCGTAAGAGTTTTCTCATCTTACCTAGAAAAATTGAACTGGAAGGGTGGTCGTGTCCATTTGTAATTCCGTGAAGGGATGTTTTAGGCAGCGTTTCGTTTATAACCCTCACAGCGTCTCGGTCTTCAGATCGTTATATAACTCTTGAAAGCAGGTAGCAGTACAATTCTGGCTTATCAGATGCTATCACTCCGATAAATTCACCTGACTTATCTAAGGTAACCACAAAAAATCTCAGTTACTTTGTTTAAAATTTCGTTTATTGAACCCAAGTTTACTCGAATGCTATGTATATATACTTCCAATGAAACATCACTCTCGGTTTCTGACAGATTCACGTGTCAAATCATATGGTAGATGGCCTTAACATGTCATTTCTAAATATATTTGATTTGTCTTTGTGTGTTGGACTTATGTTTGTCACCCAAATTCTATGCACAGTCCTTGACGTGTATAACCTCCGGGTTAAGGGAAGGATGACATACCTTGGCGAGCATACTCTCTTGGTTAAAGAAAGGATATTGTTCCTTGGGGATATAATATTAAAGTTTGAATTCTTGAATTTCATGATCTGGCTCAGGCCGAGATAGGGTAAAGGTGAAGATATGAGAAGCAAATCGGTTAGTTCCTAATTTGAAGATACCATCCCGGAAATTGCCTGGTGTGACTGAGGAAACGGCCTGGATAAACCTCAGTCAGGATGGTCTACCTCATCATGTGCCGGTTAAAGGAAGGATGATGATGCTCCTTGCCGAGAATAAGGTCCGAGTGAAATGAAGAATGACATTGTTTGGCAAGCATAACCTCCGGGTTAGGGGAAGGATGACGTTTCTTTGCGAGCATAACTTCCGGGTTAAAGGATGGGTCAAATAGCGATCGGAAGTGAAAAAAAAGTAACAAAAGGTGCTTTAAAGAACTTACTGTGTACACTGGACCCGAGATCTAACAAGGTTGGTGAACTAAAGCGGTCAGTACATCTCTATACTATTTCACTTCACAAAAAGTCATCCACCTTGCAATTGTCAAGTAACAATGCATCAAAATTACACCGTATGTGAGCGCCTCGGAAGCTGAACTCGACTAATCACAGTCAGCCGTCGTTACTATTTATGAAAAGACACTGATCTCCGCTAATTAAGCAATTAAAATTCTCTTCCCATAATTTTACATCTTCTTGGCCAGCTCCAAGGATATTAACCTTTTTTTTTCTTCCCATTGGTTGTTGTGTTGTGTTGTGGTTTAGTGGTTTTTTGCCTTCCAGAGAACTAATAATAACCTCTACTAACGTACAAGAGCGCAGTGTGTTGTTTTCTCTGCTCCGGGTTCCGGTCATTATAAAGTAATCTATTTACGTCACTTCTGCTTTTATTTTTCAGTATGATGATGTGAATAGAACTATTTTTTTGGAAAAACAACACTCTTTTTTAATGTTGATACTTATATGGGAAATATTCAGATTATTATTATTATTATTATTATTATTATTATTATTATTATTATTAT
>JAGDQP010023798.1:11875-28714 GCA_022664845.1 Lepisma saccharinum | reverse complement strand
ATTTTTGTTTTTTCGGATATTAGTGAGCACTAATTTGTATATAAGTCATTGAATAAAGAGATTTTAGCTTGCACTATGGTTTAAACAAGTTAGAGAACGAAGTTGGGTATTTCCAAAGATGAACTTAGTAAATTCATGGCTTCTGTCTTTAGTTGGCCAAATGGAGTAGAGGAAAAGTGCTGGAATTTCAAATACTAAAGCAAACCAAAGTAGGTTCAAACCCTGTTTAATCCAAGTTCTTTTCAAAGCGGTCGTGAAGAATCTTATCATAACTTCTCATACAAAACGGAGAATATTTCCGACTGTGGAAAGAAGCACCTGAGTCACTATAGAGAGAATGAAATTTACGAACGTTGGTTGGAAAAGTCCAAATCCAGTCTCAAGGGGTTGCAAAGACAGTTAAGAACACGTCATTGACCTGATGTATGCCCTTTTCATGTTATTATTCCTAGAAAGAAACACTATAGCATTTGTTAAGCACGTTTTCGATAGAGGCAAGTGTGGAGTATCGCTATCGTGTTGGTCTTCTAATATGAAAACCTGGGTTCGATTTCCCACACTAAAGTATTCAAACAGAGATTCATCTCCGTTGTGGAGACTTACGAAGCATCACTTGTCAGAATCCGAGTAAACAGTATGTGTGTTGTTTAGCATAATGATAATATACTTTTCATGTTTTTCATTGGTTTTTCTCTCTTCCTCTATTTCTTGATGTATTGTTATCGTGTCTTCGTTGCTTCTTTCTTTTCTTCTTCTTATCACTCTCTCTATACATGTTTATTTGTTCTCTTACTTTACACACACTCTCTCTGTGCGTATTCCATAATTGAATCCGGGCAACTTTCGATGGCCCGGTGATAGGGCCAGACCCAAACATAAGTGACCCGGTAATCCGATTGACTCTCCTTCGTCCTCCGGGTTATCAGATCTTCATCGATTCACCGCGTCAGAATTCGTTCAAATCTTAAACCAGATGACGCAGTCCAAAACCTGACCAGCATCCCCCGACATTCGATGACCTGTTTCAGCTCTGCCGTGTTTATTCCATCTGTGCTAATTGTTATAAACACTAGTTCATTAATGTTGTAATTATTAAAACGATATATTCACAATAGGTGGAATCTAGAGTGGCATGTTCGGAACTGATACATATTAAGATATGAGTAGAAAATAGCCCCCTTTTTTCGCTATTTCAAGAGAAGAATTATTTTTATAGTAGTTTGGCAAAGAATTTGTTTCCATCCTATAACTTAATTTCTGAACATACCATTCAATGTGTTCCATTTTTCACTTTTGAAATCTGCAACATGTAATGTCTGGTATGCCTATAGGAACATGAGAATATTGCTTTTGAACATTTGTAGCTTTTCATTTTGATACAGTTTGGAATTATAATCTTGGTTCTTTCTGATAGAAATTAAGCAGAAAAATTATCATCCATTCATGTTCTTTGCATGCATAATTTGTATTAGTAGTCTGGAATGGAAGGTATGGCCTACGGTAAGTACTGGGTTGGTTAGTGATTCGGTCAGACCAGGCCTCTGTGGGGGGAGGGGGTCCGCCCCAAATACTCGAAAGTATCCAAATTCTTAAGAGTATCCTCAACTTTAACATTTTTTCGCGGTCAAAAGTTGATAGAAACATTGCAAAACTACCTACATTCTCCCAATTTTGACTTTACACCACCCCCAAACTGAAAATCCTGGGGGGAATCTCTGATTACAAGGTATTCCGAACCAGTATGTTTAATAAGTCCCATCCAATTTGCAAACCAACCACGCGCAAACAAAGCATGTCTGTTACACTTTTGACATCTTAGATGTGTCTCAAAACTCCAAATTTGGTCTCCATTTCCAAAGTTACTTAATGAATATTTGAAGCACCCTTTAAATATTCGAATAATCCTGAAAAAATATAAAATCCAAAATTCCCTTCTATCTTGCTGATAAATTTGATTTGTGGGAACTGAACTTTATGCTGTGGGAACTGAACTTAATATTTTTACTAAATTTAAATTCCATATTTTTATCTGTACTTCTTCTTCTCACTCCTTTCTCTATCTGCCTTTCTCTCTCTCTCTCTCTCTCTTTCTCTCTCATTTCTCTGCCTTTGTCTAACAGACATCCATCGGTTTCAATGTTCCATTATATGTGTTTAAATTTCTCCCCCAATCAACTTATGTATATTGATTCGTCTCGCCTTTATTCTTTCATTTTATAGATACTCATACATGTCTAATTTTTTTTAGAAAAACTTGCTCATGATGTTTGCAGATTTTAGTATGGGCAAGACGAAGGAAGGAGAAAGACGGGTCTGTTTACCAGACACGATTATGGTATAAAAGATGCCGTTTGGGTTGCCTAGCTACACGGCGTTCGCTGTCGCATTTTTTTATGTAATTGGTGTAATTGATGTTAAAGGAACAGTAGAATTTTTTCAATAAAGTGTTCACATATGAGGCGCATGCGTGAACAAACGTCTAGCTGACATTCTGTGTATGCGTAGTTATTTTCGAAACAAGTCTGTGATGTGTCCTTGATACGTATTTGCACTTAAGTTTTTAGCATATTACAACAAATGGGCTCAGTATTTAGAAATTTCTGTACGGAAATGCACTACAAAAAGGGTTGAACAAAAGTCTATATTACGTTCACTTCCCGTGAGTGAACCCGCGCTTAAACAATCTGTTGGATTTATGGAACAAAAGTCTATGTTATATCATACCGCGTCACCAGAAATACGGACAAGATTAAACGTCATTACCGTTTTTCTCAATACAAGCGAAATGTAACATTGTTCGCGCATTCACTTCGTTTTTTTGAGTGAAAATGTTTTTAAACAATCTTGAGTACAAGGTAAATTTTCTTGAGCACAAAGGTAAATTCCTTAAGCGATTAAAATGATACATAATTGTTTCCAATGATGTAAATTTTTAGAAATAAACCTTGCTCTAATACATGCTGCTAATAAACCCAGATAAAGTGCATCTCTTTTCAAATAACAAGCATGTACTAATACTTATTAACTATATATTTATTTATTTATTTATTCCCGATATTCAAATACCACTTCCAAATTTATTTATCCAGAGGCCACGCACATCATTTCGCGAGTTCTGTTTGTCTTCACAAAGCCTTTCACTGTGAATAACGTTTAACACACACAATGAAAGCTCTTGTGATCACGTAGTTCGTATGTTCCCCGCTAGATGGTAAAGCACGTTCGCAAAATTTGCTGCCATCTGTGGAGGATACAATGTACTACATTCTAACATTATCCGTGCTACGCGAGTCCGATGACACATTTCTAAGACGATTATATATTTTTTCGATTGTTCGGGCATTATTTTCGTGCACGAATGATTAAAAATGGCATAATTTCTGACTCATAATTCGTGGATGGAAGCAAACACATCCAAATTTTACGAGTATTTCGTGAGTTAAAGAGAACATTTTCACAAAATGTTAACAACCAATTATTTACTTTATGTGACTTCTTGAGCGTTTAATTTGTTTTGCGAATTCGTAAGTCGCGAAATTGTACTGTCCCAACCAATAAAGGAAACAAGACTTCATGAAATCAATTCTGAAAATATTCAAAATTTCTGACCTTTATATTCGTATTACCTTTCACTCTCTCCCCTTTTTGCACGTCGCGGCAAGCCATGATTACTCTGGCTCCTCGTCTTGCCAAGTCTTCTGCAGTCGCCTCCCCTATTCCTGTAAAAGTGAAACAAAAGGAATAAACATCGAACGTTTTCTTTAACTAAAAATTGAAACCTTTTTACATTGTCAATGAAGCGCACTTCTCTTACAATTATTTAGATGCTTCTTTGCAACACTACAACTCACTCTAGATTTTATCATTTCTCTCATAGTTCTACTACTACTACTACTACTAAAATGTTCATTGAAACAAATATAAATCTAGTTATTTCTAAAATAAAATAACTCTAAACTGTTTATTTACTTCATATTGCTGTTTTGAATTAAACTTTTAAAAATGGAATTAATGTTTTGTTTTAATTAGTTGACCACGTTATCACTTCCGGTGACATAAAATATCTCTATGACCTGTCCCGTGACACAAGGAGCACGTATGCAAAATTTGGTGGAAATCAATGCGCGTATGTAGTAGATCTGTATGTGTGACTATTGGACATACTTTTAGAGTTATGTGTGAATACTCTACTATATGTTCTGAAGGTGGTTCCGGTATATTAGGCGAAATCAACAGCTTAGTCAACTTCGTCATGTGTGTGGGCGTAAAGAAAGACCTTTCGATATCTGAGGTTCTGAAAAGAGCCCCATGTAGGGATGTCAGAAATTGTAAAGAGCCCCATGAAGGGACGACCAGAAATTGTGAAGTGCTCCACAATGGGAAGCCAGAAATAAGATGCAAAACAAACTCTCATGCATTTGTTAATAACGTTAATCCAAATTATCAAAACTCAAATATCTCCTGTGGTTGTTACTTTTACAGGGGCCAAATTTCACCGATTAGAATGTGACAATTAAGTTACACAGGAGTGCATGAGGTGACAAAATCTCAGGGTAAGAAAACAAAAAGGTTACAAAGGGTACACATTGCAATCTCCAAGGGTAAAGTTTAACGCAAAACAGACCAATTCAAGGTCTTTCATCTGCTCGTACGTTACCATCAGCCTGGAAAGCAAAAACATAGATACAGCACTGGAATTGCAGTACTTACCCAAACTGACGACCTCTCTCATCTAAGAAAACATGGGTTGATGGCTTCAAGAAATCAAAATAAGGGGATCTGATGATAATAATATAGATTTATTCCACAGAGGATTCGGACGATGACGAAATACGCACACCCACTCGTTCACACTTCTATATACAAACACTGTTTACAGACATCATTTATAACCATTCTTGGGTTATGATGCTTTAGCTTGATTTTAGATTGGAATGAGCTCATTCGTTAACACAGTAATAAACATAACCGATAGTTCATGACGTCATTCACTGTTCTAACGGTTCTATGTAATCGGATGTAGTCAATAATTAAGGCATCCTGATTCTGATAAGCTCTTCATGAGTGTTCATCACAATGAGAGGAGATAAAAGTTCTACTTTGGGATGCAACTTGCTCTGACATGTTATCTAAGCTCCACTTGGTAAACACCACAAGTTACACGTTGAAGTACTGACAACCAGACTTTACTGCGGTTGAAAGTTCCTGGTTATGTTCATCTCTCTTCAATACAGGCAAGGCTCGAGAATGAAGCCGATTATACGTAACGACTGTATCGCAACATACGACGAAAGAGAGAGAAGAAAAATATATATCTTGAAACAACTGAATTTGAATAAAGATAGACAATATCCAGTGTAAATGTTCATATAGCACATTGGCTATCGGCAACGGTAAAGCATATCACAGCAAAGAAAGTTCGCTTCACACATCATACGAAATGACCTCTCAAACACGGAATGAATGCGGGGATTGTTCACTGAAGTAGGCCCCGACGCGCTTCACTAAAAGTTCTGAGTTGAGATTAAGCTGCTACTTAGACAACAAAATGTAGGCTGTGAATAATGTTCCTGCTGGTTTCACACATAACAGCTACACTGCGTAAATAACTGTGTGGGTCTGATATAAAGATACATGTGCGTGCGTTAGACACCGCAACATTTACAAAAACGCGAGAGAAAGAAGCTGCATCTCACACGCTGTTTCGAGTAAAGTTCATAAGTGCATCACTGCACAAAAAACTCACAAAGTCTGTGTTTCTAAGAATTAAACACAACAGTTCATGTTGGTGGAATTAAGCACTAGATGTTCAAGTTCAAACAATAAATATAACTTATTATGTCATTGACTAACTGAAGTCAACGGAGACTGTCTTACGTCCTCTTTCGGTCAAAAACCAACACCTCACAAACGTTTTCTTATTGAAAACCACAAAACCGACAAAACTGAAATTGACATACGTCCATGTCTCGGTAACAAAATTGAACTGACATCACGCTTGTTCGCTGGTACCTTGTTGGGTCTAACATTCGCCCAGTTTGGTGAGACTCGCATTTCAAAAGCGATTTCCGAGCGGATCACCTGCTCTGCAACAGGTGAAAGTGGTGTTGCCACATATGGTGGAATTATTTAATATTGATATAAATCAATTAATATTTACTGTCACGCTTACACAATTGGCGTGTAGGTCCACACATAACAAATACATAATACACAAACAAAAACACACATTAAATCATCTGAAAACATACTAACACACCTAAAACATACGAAGTGGGGTTTCGATCATGTTTACTTGCACCGTTAAGTTGGTGCTGCCACCTTGAGGGAAACAGAGAAAGGTCGGATGAAAACAAACAGCGCCATGAGAAACATAGCGGGCGGCTAGAAAAAAACAAAAATAGCTGACACAAGGAAAAGAAAGATGGTGTGAGACGATAATACATTAAAAATAAACAACATACACATGAAAGAAAATGTACACACTAATAAAATTACATGACACCATCATTTAATCATAGAAAAAAGAAAAACAAAGTGCAAGTACTGCATGTCCAGCGCTACGGTTTCCACAACTACCGGCTGCTGGCACTGTGTAGCAGACGAAGTGTCCAGGAATTAGTTCGTGGGGGAAACATATAGCAAGCTGATTGTTAAGTTTATTGGAACGCGAGTCACTGTAAAATAGTGATAAGAAAAGGCGTCAATTCCAACAGACTTTAGCTCAAGTTGTTACTTGGACATACAAAAATACACATTCACATGCTAGATCATACATATCACTCCGCTAGGAGATACTTCGGGGAGAGAGTACAGGGAGAAGATGAGAAAAACGGTCAGAACCCGAAAAAGTCACACCCTTTTGTTCCAAGCTTAAGCAGCTCTCCAGTACATTTCTGAGACAATACCTTGTACTCAGACAGTTGTCGCCAACTTGCAATAGTATCCAACTACAGAGGAAAACCTATGAATACACTCTGGTATATGTAACAAGGTTGACTAACGTGACAACTAACAATAGCTAGAGCTATGTCAATATCTGGGATGCTCAACACTGGTTGAACTTCTGTCCCACTTTTCAGTTTTGAGCTGCGATGAGCATGTCTCTTCTCCGAACAACGATGATATTCTCGAAATATATGCGATTTCAAGCATGGAGTCAGATAAAAAACGATCAAATTTCACAATAAAATAAACTATATCAATATGAAAATTCCCAATAATACTTAATCTAATAAAGTGCATTGCTATGCTCATATAAGCTAATGATATGCAAAACAAAATAATCATATTCATACAAAATAATGATATGCAAAAAGTTAAGAGATGAAAAAAATATAATTTGCATATCAAAATCCCCAAAATTAGTATAAAAAAAATAAGGGTGTTTATTACAGTTCTCAGAAGGTAGAACTATTAGGTACATAACTACATTAGCGTGGTCAGAAAGCGCAAGTGTCTCATGACTAGCAGCTACTCTGAACAGACAACAAATTGAAATACATTTTAATAATGTTTTACTAAATATAAAATACTAAATGAAATACAAATAACAAGCAAAGTTAAAACGTAAAGAGAAATAAAAGTATGACCCGGTCCGAAAATTGAGCCGAATGACCCGATTGACGCGGTGACGCGTATAAGCTCAGTTGACAAGTATGGACGTATAAGTATATTCAAAGATACCTCGTATATGACTACGTGCTAAGTAATTCTGCAACTTTGCTTTGATACCTTTAATGTTGTTATCGTAGACTTTTTCCTTTCTCTGAATTCTACCAATGTTTATTCTTCTAAGTTGATCAATGCTGAAGGCAAATAGCTTTTAACAATCTGCTCTTCGAGAGTCATTTGTTACATTCTATTGCTCTAAAAAAGGCGATATGCCTACGTCACACATTCCTCCCCACACCACGGGTTTTGATGCGAGATCACTGCCTCGTTTTTAGGCGCTTTTTTCTTCCGTCAATTCATAGGTGGCGCTAGTTTCCACATGAAACAATTGAACGCTACACAGATGGATACCGCGAAGGATGCCCCTGATATATCCTTCGCCAAGGGAGGCAAAAAGAACACAAGGAAGGAAAGGAGAAGAGCTTACATGGACAGTACTTAAGATGGTTGATCTTCCGGTAGGAAAGGAAATAGGAAAGGAAGGATGCCGTTAAGATGCACTCACTGGAGAGTGGTCTCAACTTACCTGCGGAGGATCCTGTGATTAAGGCTGTTTTCCCGTCCAACCTTATATCACTTAAATACTTCACGACCTTGAAGACAGACACGAAGACTTCAACTAGTGCATACCATACAGTAAACAAGCCTATCAAACCCAGATTTAACCACCAGAGAAAGTTCTTCATCATTTCTGGAATAATAAGAAAACCACCAGAATTATTAATCGTGTCAGCTATATCAGAGATTGCAAAATTTACTGGAAGACAAAAACTGTATTCACGAATGTTTCTTATCTGCAAACAATTAAACATGTATAACAGAGGAATATATTACACATTAAAATGACTTAATAAATGATAACCTGGACGAATTGTAAACGTTTAAACTGTTAAAATCATTTATCCACATTTGGGATGGTGGGGACATGTAAAACTGGCTCCGAATATGTTGTATAATTTTGAGCAAGTGAGCAATAGCTAAAGAAAATGAGAAAACTTGTCTCATATAACGAGAAAACGTTTCACACTTGCCAATGCTCAAAACTGAAACAAATTTAAAAGAATAGGAGATACAGTTCTTCTTTCCCGTTTTCTGGCAACAACCGACCAGCAGATGGTTCTTTTACAAACGCGAAAACGTGCTCCGAGATGTCAGATGTTCACGTTTCTTCTCTATTCTTCCATAGAAACAAGAAGAGTCAGTTTACATTCGTCATTTGTGGTGTGAAAAGATCTTGCCAGACATATAACCTACGGGCAGTTCTCCCTTCCCCTTCCTGCTCTCAAAAAACTGACCACCGAACTTCGTTCCCTTTTCCTCGGATTTTCGGGTTCCTCCAAGTGGTAAAAAAAATAAACAAAATGACAAGACATAAAAATAGGAATTTGAATCGACTTGTTTCAAGTGACGTATTTACACGTGAAATATGGGATAATGTATAGCATTGCATTAGAACGGAAACTAAAAGCATTCTATAATATGTTCCTTTTCATATTTCGGACAATCAAATACGGAATTGTCGTCTCACTAAAACTAAAAGTAAGCGACCATATCTTAGATGATAGGACGTTCGCTTACCAATCAAAAGGTCTTGGAAATGATTCCAGCAGGCGCCCATTATGGACATCGGGATCGGGCTGGATGGTTGGTCGCAGGTTCAATTCCCACCGAGGCCCATTGAATGGAGTGGTTCGGAGCCCACTTCCAGGAAAATGCAGAGATCACTACGCTGTGGACGAAATGAATTGAATTTTATTTATGGCTTTTAGGCATCTAAGCAGGGATTTCGCCAGGATTTCCTGTTTAGAGGAATGTAAAGTCAAAAGCGGGAGGGTGTAAGTGGGGTTTTGCAAGATTTCTATCGGCTTTGGTAAAATATTTAAAGTTGTTGAGTGCTCTCGGGGATTTGGGAGTGAGATTGCCACAGGGGGGTCAGGCGGAATCACTACATCTAAGGCTCAGGGTGGGATAGAGGAGTGGAAAGGACACAGGAGAGTTTTGGTCAGAACCTAAGTTGAAGGTACCATCTCAACATTTGCGTGGTGTGACTGAGGAAATGCTAAGATCGATGTAATTAATTGTTTTTTAAACTTCAACTAAATAAATAATCCTAATTTTCTTCCTCATTAATACAGCGTCGGACTGGAGGGGCGAGGGAACAGGTGGCTACTGTGACTTGCTTGGGCTTCGGCCTCAAATAATGTGACCAACCTGTAACCAGATCACCACCGTGGGAGAAAACTAGACTGATATATGGTATTAACGTCTCACTTCTATACATGCGTATAGCGCCGTGAGAATAAAAGGCACGTAGAGTCACAGGTTAGGGTGGGAACAAAACCTAACACCTGTAACTGTACTTCCGGTAATTGTGACAATTTATCAGGTGTTGCCCAAGAGTACAGGAGGTTAGAGAACGGTGTAACCGATAATGTTCCTCCTGTGCTTCCTCAAAAACACTAATATTAAACCAGAACCGCAACTTTGATAAATAGGTAAAAATGGTGGGAAAGTCTCAAAAATGACTTCAGACGTGATCAAACACCTCAAGATGAGCTTCACGCACCATAACTCGCCCAAAACCAGAATGGGAAAATTTGAGGATGAACTTTTTTTATACCTTCAAAGAAATGTCCTCTGTTACTATTTAGATCAAAATCTCGAAAAATTTCAGAATCGTTCGGAACGGATTCGTTGGCTTCAAACAAACATATACTGGAGTATATTGCAGGAAAATAACACTTTAAACTATTTTTATAGGATTTATTGACAATGTAACTGACGATGTTTTTCAACAAACTTTCATATATATCAAAGGTTAGTCGTATCTATTGTACGGAATCTAATATCATGCACTTCTCTGATCACAGTCCACCGTCAGTAGATATACACAAAATTATTAACCATTGAATGTATCTCAAATCCGGTAAACGCTTCTCCACGCTTTACGGTACTGATACAACAAGAAAAATTGAATTCCGTACGATACAAGATTGAATAATAAAATAGATATTTAATAAAACAGAAATCACGTTAATCTAAGAAAATACCGGGGTACCCTTTTTCGTCGCTGAGCTCAGAACGTTACAAACAATTTATTTGTTTTCTATTGTTTTTTTCTTTACAACGCTTCTGCTAGCTTTATGTACAACAACGACTATGTATGTCCACGATATAACATTAGTGTTATATAATCAAGTCAACCTAACTCTTCCTTGGAGGCTTGCCTAGGATTATCTTTAACATAAAATTTTACCTGGGCCCGTCAACCTTAATATTGATTACTATAATCCGGCGCGAACTAATTTCTAACTCACACCTATAGAAATGTTTAATCTTACACTTTTTTTTTCACAGCATTACTAGAACCTGCCGTAGCCTTGTTTGATCTGATTTAACGTTAACCATAACTTGGACGGAACCTGAGCAGTTAAAGATTTTTTTTCTAGCGAACAATACTAATATTTACTGCTCCAGATTGCTTAGTAAACATATTCCATATGCCATCACAACTCATATGGCCGTGGAACCTGACTAATACAGAAATGTAATTCCCGCCCGGAACATTCACAGATGTTTCCGAACTATGAAAGCATGTATTTATAGTAAAATGAAAAATAACAGTGCTGTACTTTCCCGTGATTACACACTAATACTTTATTTATTATTTTCTTGTTGGGGTAGCAGATTTAAAAATCCTACCAGACTAGTTACGAATCAATGCACGGACATTACTTATTCCAGCAAGCGATATAAGTACTAGTACCTGACAAGTATTAATTTTCATGAACGTGTGTGAACGTAATACATTTATTATTTGACGTCTCTATAAATTACAACGACACACATTAGTACCTTTCCGTACAGCTTACAACGTATCAAACATAGGATCCTTTCTTTGTTTTCTTTATTTCTATTCATATACTCAATATCATCTTATTTTTAGTTCAGTTTAGATTAGTTTAGTTTAGGCCCACTTTGTATCAACCTAGCTATTACACAATAAGACCGGGTGAAATAAGTACACAATAAACGTCGCCTAAAACAATAACACGCCGTTCTAACAATGCTTGCGTATCACGTGACCGACCGAATTCAGCAATTCCGGGCTCCACTCGTCACGGTTCCGATACGATAATTGCGTAGTAATATAATCTTGCATTCAGTTCTGTGCACAAGAATATTAAACAAATATTTCCAAATAACTCTTCACGGTGCCAATTATCTTCACAGACATCCAGGACGAATAAGAAAAAAGAGAAACAGACACATTACCTTAACAGCGGCGTCTATCATCCGTAAGCATGGACCTGTATAAATACTTTCCTCTCTCTATGGCTTTTACAGTTCAACACGCTTCCCTTTTCTTCTCTACATCAACTGGATAAACTAACAATCCACTTCCATGAATTTCTGTCCATATAACACTAGAATAACTGCTGTGTGGGAGAACAATTCACTACTACGTTTTCCCACTGCACCGTCAACCATGTCACTTACACCATCTACTGTTCGACTGAAACATCGTTGCTAAGTCTGCCGGCTGGATTCACATGTCCACGGTACCGCGCTGACGCATCATTTCCAGCGGCCGCATTTTCATCCTTGCTTGCGTACGCACACAAATGTTTCGACATAAAATGCACAAAATCAGGTGAGCTAATTCCCTGTCCATAACACACATGTGAGGGGTCGTGCGTCACCGTCACACTACACAAAGGCCCAATATTTTTAAAATTCAATTAAATCAATTCCTCCTGGACAATACTACAAAACATTAATTTCACTATAGAAGGTTAGATTGTTGATATCACGACTCAAGGCACTACATAACAAGGATAAAAAATATAAATAAAATAAGAAGGAGGATTTATCAATGCTATATTATATTTTCAATTAACTTTGTGACTCCTGGGTAGCAACAAAATGTAGCTACACTGTATTACGTTATAGGCCAATGAGCAAGTAGAACCATTCCACGAATATGTCCTATCCGATAGTGAAACATGCCGTGGATTTATTTTAATTATTGAAGTCGATTCTTGGAAGGTACAGGATTCGTGTTTATATAAAGATATAGAAAAGCCCTTAGTACAAATGCGTAATAAACTTCTGTTTTGGAATTACTGAAAACATAAAAGTAGCTTCAATTTCTCTTCATTTTAACAGCGAATTATTCAGCTAAATTGTATTAATTTAACATTAAAAATGATGCATTAAAGTTCGTTCTTTTCTACATTGATATAAAATGTTGATATGTGTCTTAATGACCGTTCTTACGCCCTGACAAGCATTATAAAAATCGACAACATAATTATGTCAGTGCGTGACACTCCTTAGATAAAAAGTACTATACACTGCAGAATATTTCGTGGAAATTTAGTTGCTCTAATATGTTGCATTAGAGTCAAATCCTGAACAAAATGTATTTCAAACGGTTTTCCTAATCACACTAAATTTTGAATAAAACATTAACGAGCAATACCACACCTCACAAACTAATATTCAGAATATACTTTTCGACTGTAATTGAAGTGTATCTTCGAGCAGTTTAAAAAAATGCAAATTGGACATATGATATGCTAGCAGAGATATTGGGGATCACGTCCTCGATTGAACAAAGCGTAAATATATTAAAAGCACTATTTATTATATAGTATTAAAATTGCCTTCGCGCACTGGCATTTTTGGAACCCCCCACTTACACTTTGATATACATTTCCCCAATCTCTCTTAAAGTATGGACCAAAAAGCTTTCTAATGTATCACTTAATAGGGGAATGTTTGAAGTTTTGTTTTCATAAAATTAATACCAGTTGCAGGTAGAAACAGCATATAGAAAGAAATACAGAACCTGACAAACTGACATGATCATGGAATCGAGTTGCCGGCCGTAACCAAGACTAGAAAGAAATGTCAATATATATATATATTAAAAAAAACTTAATATATATTTTTTTTTAAATTTGCATCCTACATTTTTAGTTATATAACTCATTAGTTAATTTTAGTAAGTTTTACGTAAATTTCACACCCAGGATGACTTCATTTTCTCTCCGCGATCCCTACGGGTTCACGTCCCTTGGAAGTTTGTTCAAATTAATGGTTTCAATAATCCCATCATCGTCCATCCTGCCTGAGCCAAAGTTGCCTTGAAGATTAAATTAAAAAAATATAGTTAGAGATCTGCAGTATTTCAATCCAGGAAAAAAATGAGGCAGAAATGACATAAGTTAATAAAATTATAAAAATACATTTTTGTACACATCCCAACAATATTTTAGACCCTATCTCGGTATGTACGGGCTCTATGGTCTAGTGGTTAGAGCGTTGGACTCAAGTCCGCGTGGTCCCTGGTTCAATTCCCGGATGGAGTCCCACTTTTCGACGTCCAATCAGTGTCGTGAGGAAAACGGGAGTCACGTGAATAAAGACGTGACGGCCACTTGGTCTAGAAAGCCCCTAATACGCCTGTTCGTGGCTAGATGGCGTCACTCACGTGGACGCAATTCCACGAAGCGCGGACAGATAGCGTTGGGGCAGGCTCAGGACCTATTGGCCTGTAACGCCGGTGGTTATTTATCTCCGAATGTAATTAAGATATCCTCTTCAAACTTTTATGGAAAACAAAAATTATGCTAATTTCAAAACAAAGGTAAAAAACGCAACAGATATCTTGAAAAGTTTCAGTTGCAACATAAGCACCAGTTTGTCCGGAGTACATTGAGTTATTTGAACAATATTTGGAGGATAGAAACAAAGAACAAGAAGAAATATTTATCATCTGATCAGATAAAGTGTAATTATTATGCTCCGTGTCCAAGGAAAATGTAAATATATAAAAAGTGTGTGCTCAGAGACTATACCCTACTTATTAGACAGATTTACGAATATTTTACACACATTTATAAAGAATTGACGACAGATCTAATCTGTTGTCTTTACTCATTGAAAACGTAGTACATTTCCTAGGTTTGTTTGGTTTTACCGACTTCGTTTATTCACCCCACACAACAATGAAACATGAAATGATATAAAGTCAGTTCTATGCATTTTCAAAAATTAAAACTTTTAAGAAGTTCACGTTATAAGAATAATCTAAGGTCATGCATGCATGTTTGAAATGAGCGTCAAAAAAGTAGTTTACTGTCAATCACTTTGAAAAATCACTATTGCGATTTCAAAGAAATATAAATGGTTGAAAGAAACGAAACTGAATTATTTAGATTAAAAATCCAATTTGCGGCACACTGTTAAAAAATTTCCTGAACGGTTCTGACTATGCTACTGTCTGACGATATTGATCTGCTGCTGTTACAAAAAATATATACTACCTTCTGAGTTAAGATTCCATTTTACTAATTTTAATATAATTTTAATTTTATTTTACTTTTGAGATGTTGGTGTCCGATATCGACCAATATCGAATGGAAAACAATTTTGCCGAAATTTCCGATATCAGAAATTGACGCTGATCGGTATGCGAGATCGATATTTAAAGCACCATTTTCCACTCAGAGATTTGCTTTCTTAATAAACGGAATTACCTATATTTCTACGGGAGTTTTAGAAAAAAATGTGACCTTGATTACATGCTGTCTTCATTCCATTATGCGTCCTATTCTCTCGCCTTGACGCACAGCTGAAAATTCTCGCAATTGTCTGCTGTTGGATTTGAACCTGGTATCTTGTGATTTGTATATCTGATTTTCTACATACGTCTTGCTACATGTTATTGCTTTTCTCTTTATGGGGTCAAATCCGACATAACTTTATTGGTAGCCTTAGAGAAACTATATTTTTGAAATAGCTTTCTTTAGCCTAAACAAGATTCAAACGTAACATTGCATTTTAGTTTTGCAGAGTTTCATATCAATCGAGAAGGAGAGGAAAGAGACTGTCAACATTTTTCAGTATTTTTTTATGTGAACATTTGGACAGTAGATGACAAAATAATTACACGGAAATGAGGAGGGAAATATGCTCTTCAATATTCGTGTTACCTTTGTAGAAAGAAATCATGAATTCACACTAGCTCCATTAGGAAGTGGTCGAAATATGCTACCCTTATTCAAACTGACTTCGTAGCCACTAAAGTACCGGTATGTTAGATCCCGAATAAGATCGAAGTAATATCCTGAGGAATCATGTTCATTTTTTTATCTTATCTTCCCAACAATCGTACTGCATATAGTTCCCGCCCTTAAGAAAATCTTATTTTACGAAATTTCCCTTCAAGTGTCCATTACTGGCGCTTTTACCTTATACGTTTTAAATAGAACGTTTTAAAATTATGATTTCGCTTTTAAAGTAACATGAGTTGGCAGCAATGAACTCTGTCTGAAAGCGTTACTGGACTGTCTGCTCATGCTGCCAAAAATTTCTTGAATATATGAGGCCAGGAAACGGAGAGGACCAATCTCGTTTGTCCACTTCCAGTTTAAACCAATATTTATCAAATTTTCAGCTCTACCTCAGCTTTTTAAGCTCGATATCACTGTGTGTCCCGTTTTTAATTTATGTTTTAATTCTTGCAAAAAACTGTAAATATTATTTGCAATATTTTCTTCAATAATGTATTACATGCAGAGTACGGTATACTATTATATGAATATCTCAGGAATTAAAACTTAAAAAATAACGGGCCCACAGCGATAAGAAGCGTACAAAATTGAGTTAGAACTGAAAGTTTCGTTCACATTGGATTAGACTGGAAGTAGACATACGAGTTTGAATAACTGCTCTCGCTTCTATCTTTCGACACTAAGCAGTCACAGGCAGGACGGAACAGATACACGCTCGAACACACACACACACACACACACACACACATACGTATATATATATATATATATATATATATAATAAATAAATCACAGCCATATTCAATCCACTAGTGGGTGAGGCCTCTCCCCAAAGGGAGGAGTTGGTCTACTGCTCCCACGCTGACCAGACGGGTTGGGATATATATATATATATATACGTATATGATTATATATATATGATTATATATATATAATCATATTCAGCTGTTTTCTATCCACTGCTTGATGAAGGTCTCCCCCTTTTCTTTTTACATATCTCGGTCTGCTGCTATCCTCATTCAAGTAGCTCCTGAATATATATATATATATATATATATATATATATATATATATATATATA
>JAGDQP010023798.1:0-11865 GCA_022664845.1 Lepisma saccharinum | reverse complement strand
ATATATATATATATATATATATATATATATATATATATATATATATACATACACGCTCACACAGATACACGCTCGCTCTCTCACACACATACAGAGAGAGAAACTGCGAGTAAATGAAGGTCAGTAGCAGACGCCTTCAGCCTAGGCGGTGATGCGCTCCACGAGTGGATGAAAATGGAAAGCTAAAGAGGAGAGAAAAAGAGTAGAAAACCTGGTATAGACTTTAAGGTTGCAACAACTTTCCGCCAATGGTACTTAACATGGGACATGCTATTCCAACATCCAGCGAAGGGAGAGTCAATGTAGCGTGTTGGGTGCTCAAAGGTTTGCAGGAAAATTGAACACTCAAGATTAAACTGTGAACTTGTGAAGTATTTTTTTCTCTTCCTAATAGAAAACCATGGCTTTTTTGAACACCAGAGGGATAGAATATTATTTCATATTCTATATTTTAGAGTGATTGACATTAAAATTAAAGAAATAAAAAGGTAAATTATATCTCAATGAGAGACAATTGCAATAGTCCAGTTACGTTCCCAGTGCATAACAAGGTGAAATTCTCCTTTTCAAATTTCTTATGGCGCTGAATTACGGTAAACGAAAGTAGAATCTAATGGGATCTGGAAAGCATATAAAAGTCTTACTTACCAGGGTACTGCTGACCTACCAACTATATGGACATCGACCATTCACTCATCTAATGATCTTACTGTTTACGAGGGTGACAAAAGAAACCGAAATTTTGTAATATTTTTTTTTCGGTGTTACAAATCGAATCTCTTTCAAAGCAGGCCTATTGCCAATTTGATGCAAAGCACCAGTCCAGACGTTTTCCCACTTTTCGAAGCAGTTCTGAAACTCTTGCAAAGGCTCCGTCGTCTTTTCTTAGCCTCTTCCACATCTGCAAATTATTTTCCCTCGAGGATTCTTTTCCTTCGGTGGAATAAAACGAAGTCACCCGGAGCAAGATCGGGTGAATGTGGCTGATGGAAAAGTTACTTCGTGTTGTTTTTGGTTAAAAATTGTTTCATACTCAAGGTTTTGTGTGCCGGTGAGGCACGAATATTGTTGCAACTGTTTTTCATTTGCAATTCCTCGCTCAAAATCAATTGGAAGGAACTCCGGGAGACACAAAACCAATCAACAAGTTCGCCAATGGTTCTGCGACGGTGTTCCAAAGTCAGTCAACGAATTCTGGCAATGATTTAAACTGTTCGGGAGGTTGAAGGTCACCGTGAGTGAGGTTGGTCTGCAAGTGGCAATTTACCATTTTTTAAGCGATAAAATCGCTCGTAAATTTGTGGTTTTTCCCTAAGCCTCTTCCTTGTAAGCTGTTTCAAGCATTACAACTGTTTTTCCTAACAGAAAATAGAATTCCACAGTTTCATGTTGTTTCCACTTTTCAGTCATCACAAAATTCGCCGAACATGCGAGAGAAGCTTAACAAAACAAATTATTACCTGGCATCACGACTTCACTTGACCACGCCGGTCCGCAGACTGATGCAGAAAGGTCCCCTAGCGGTGTAAGCATGTACTACAACGGGTCCGTCCACCAGCATGTACTACAACGGTAATGCCGCTCACCACCGTTCTGTATTTTATCTTAATGCCACGAGTGTATTTTCTATGCATTTTCGGCACGTCATCGTACACCCTGCAGCTTGGTTCATACGACGCCACCACAGCTGTGTGAGTGTGCAATAAAATTGGCCGTTCGCTGCCGCCGTTCAATCTCACCTTCACTGCAACGCATCGCCATGTTCTTTTCACAATTTGTTCTTATTCCTGGCAGACAAATGGCGCGCGCCAGGATAATATTGCATTCCTATGTAGCATGCATGTTCAACGTATATTCAACGTCAATAAAACATATTATATAAGGCCACCACAAAATTCGTCAGGAGGCCTTATTGGCCACCAAATTTTAGAGAACTTTTAAAACGTTTTGTGCGAGTAATACAAAATATATCGAGGACAACAGTGACGTAAATGTAAATAACCCAATTTGAACGAGGGCGTGTGGTAGGTCTTCGAGAGGTTCAATTCTCCTTTCGAGAGATCGTTGTAGCAATGGGAGGCGACGTGTCTCCCGTATGCAACCGTTTGGTAGCAATGATCCTGGAAAGATAGGAGTTCAAGCGGTCGCCTTCTACTGGTGTAAGAAATTGTCAGTCACCGTATTACCAGATCAGTATGGCCTTGGCGAATGGGGAGCTTATGCAACCATAATGTGAGCCACCGTGAGGCCCGGCGTCACAAGACGAATTCTTCTGAAGCGTCTACCAGTTGCGGATCCCAGGTTTTAGCCAGGGGGAGCGCAGGTGGATTAGACCAGGAAGATTTTTCAATATTTCCCGTTAAGTGAATTCTTTAAGTATAAAGGACCCTGCACAAACCGTATCTGAAATGGCTCCCGGTCAAATTGCTCAAAACTTTTAACTGTTGTACAATGAAACCAAGTGAGCAAAAGTCTCAATGGACGAAAAGTCGAGAAATCAATAATTTCAGAGTTACGAGCAAAAAACAATATATGCTTCAATGGTGAACACAGAGATCTTTGCGTGACCTTGAATTATAGTAGCCGACTGACTGGGTAGCCGTGCGGTCTAAGGCGTTAGGCCTACGACTAGAAGGTCCCCGGTTCGAGTCCCGGTAGGAGCATGGGTGTGGATTTCAACTAGAATGTGACGGATAATCATGACGGACCGAATTCCAGACTGACCCGAATAAAATAAGGTCTACCAAAGGTTTTTTGAATTATAATATTTATCGTCATTTTTTCAAATCTTTCTCGATAATAGCAAAGTAACTGTATTACAATTCGTGTTCTTGTGCGTGATGCAATTAGTGATTTAAAGGCCGGGAAAGAAACGGGAAGAAAATTTTCCAGGAGGAAAAAAATGGTTTTATTGACTTTTTTTTTCATCACGAATATTCAGTGCCTAGCACCTCTTATGCATGTCTTGCTTAGGTAAGTATAATTAAATGTTCATGCGTTAAAAATGTACAAAAAACTTTCTCCTTCCATTACGAATGCAATATATCTCATTAGTATCCTTGTATACGACAGAAAAGTTCCGTACACTTATAGCCCTTAGGCATCTTTGGTTCATATCGAGGAATCTTAATAATGCTACAAATCTTTATAAGGGCCAGTCACAATAAAGATTTTTTTTCTAAATATATATTTTTAACAAGTACTAACATTTTAACTAATTCATTGGTCATGAAATAATGTCAGGGACCTCCTAGCAGTAAAAAAGAACGTTTTTTCTTTTCAAAGTAGCATGAACAATTAAAACAAAAGGTTTTTCTGGCGTTCAATGTTTCCATTTTTTAAAATCGCTCGAAGGAATATGATTTATTTGGTACTGACTTTTACTTTTCTTAATGAAGCCATCAAAATACTTCATCAGTGGAAAGTTCTTAAGAAAAATTACTACCTAACAAGTATTCAACTGATCTGATTGAAATGAATGAAGTATAATTGATGTATAAGTCATATATGACTTACTTATATATAAAAATAGTTGACATGCTGAAAAAGTCTTAAAGATAGGAACAGGGTTTTAAAATGACACCAATTCGAACAAAGTCCGCATAGTGAAAACGTGCAATCATTTGATTGGTACCCATAATCATATATGCAGTATTTGTCAAAATCATGAATACTTTTTTGAAAATGGAACCGTAATTTGGCATTCAGTCAATTTTTAGACGTGCATTTCATTCCACGCGTTTGGAACTCTAAGCAAGACTAAAGTAATTATTTGTTTAATGAATTTGAGTTCATTATTAATCATATTTTACTAGTAAAGAGAACCAAAACATGTATTGCAGTAACAGAAAAAGAAAAACGTGCAAGCTTAACGTAATTTGTAGTGCATAAGGAAGTGTTATCCTGTCTAAAGTAGGCTTGGTTTATGGTCATTTTTCAGTTACGACCTAAATATTACAAATAGCGTTTATTATATATACATATTATTCACATTTGAGTTAAAAGTGCGTAGGACACTGGAGTCTCAGGTACACTCAGCCTCCTATCAACTTGAATACCAAAGTGTCCTTGGTATTGCTGGGCACCTTGGGAAAGTAAAGGCGGTCGAGCATGGGACTGACCACCTCATCTCACTTCGTACCGCAGGTCAAGAAAATGTGGAGCGCTACATCCACATCTCACATGCGCCGTTCACGGCGTGTGCGTATCGCACAGGGGATATAGCTTTACCTTTTTACAAGGACATGGGTGTGAACGTGCGTGTCCGCATGTGTGTATTTATTTACGCGCGCGCAAGCGTGTGTGTGTGTATGTCAAGTTATTTAAACTAAAACTGCTACAACATCTAATGACGCCTCTTGTGGTCTGTTTACAGTATCAAGGATCCCTTCGATCAGTTTCTTTCAAGGCTTTTTTAATATTTTGTTGATGTCATGCATATTCCATAAAAAAATAGCACATTGGCGATGTGAGAGCAGGTACCTACAATTCTCGCTCCTGAATTACATATATAACGGGAATGCGTTTGGCAACGCAACGTTTGTGGCCGAGCTCACGCTTGACTCACTTGTCCCTTGCCCGTCGTTGGCCCGTGGCTTTCCCATGATTTAGCGTCTCACGGTTTATTGCTGAAAATGTTTTGTATTTCTTTTCACGAATGTTACATTTACTAACAAAAAACTTGGTTTTTCAATACGTCCGATAAGCCCTGGTGTTCAAATATGTGAATTAAATTATTTTAAATTAATACTGTATTGATAAAAGCAACGGACAAAATGCAACTAAATGTGTTTACCAGTAGACGGCTCCAACTAAATGTGTATCTTATGCTCTGTTTTACCCAAATGAACCCGTTTCTTCTTCGTCCGCTTCTTGATTTTGACTTGTTTCTTCTCAACCATTATTCAACGTCGAATAAACCGTTGAATAAGCGGACATTTCGGTACATTTACAACGTTAAAATAACGTTTCGGTATTAACGTATAATCCACGTATTTTCAACGTTTGTGTGCTACTGGGGACGCTGCCGGAAAAGACAGTAAGATAATGCGTCAGGATTCCCAGAAACTCTCTTAAGCCAGACAGATCGAAATGAACATAAAATTTTAATTATTGACATCTTGCCATAGTCATCCTGGTCTTTTGGTATCTTTGGCAGAGGCCGGGATGGGGTATGTAGAGGATGAGGAAGGTGTCAACTAGGACCTTTCTTAAGGTACCATCCCGGCATTCGTTTGGCGGATCTAGGGAAACCCCTAGAAAACCTCAATTAGGATGGTCGGCTGTGGGAGTTCGAAAGCACGTACCTACGGATTGGCAATCCAAAATCCGTGACGTTACCGCCTGGAAATTGAACATGAAAGTACGAATTTCTAGCAATAATAATTCTTTAGCGCCAAGTCGATATCTCAAACAGGTTCCCATTGCTGAAATATGTATTTTTTTAACGTGGAATTACACAACTTGCTAGAGTACGTGTCAAAATATATTTTTTTTCTTTAAGGAAAAGTGCAGTTACACAACATGCCAGAGTATGAATTACGTACATTCAACGAACGTTTCATTTATTTTTTTTAACAATGAAAAAGGGTGTCAATGACCGCTTTGGCGTCGGAAATTACGTATGTCATCTTTATGAATGCGAAAAGCTGTTGCGACCTACCTTACTGTAAATTCGATTACAACGTTCCAGCGGCTAACATTTCCCCTCTCAGATATATTTACGTGCTTACTATGTTCGTGATCTTATTTATAGTCACAAAATACACAACACATGTAGAACGCTAGAGAATTAACCTCCTTCTTAAAGTATGACCTTAAAATGAAGAAGAAAAAACAACAGCATGATATTAATAGCAACCTGTTTAGGTTGGAAAAGAATCAACATTAGCTACAAAATCAATGTTGCTGAGAGATTCTTATCAATATTTACTTTCACCAAAAAGAATTTAGACCAGAGTCGCTTCCATGTTTTTGTGCCCTGCACGGGGGGAAGCTTAATTAAAACCCGCTTCACTAGCTCTCTATGTAATGAAGGAGGTAAAAAAAGGTAAAAGGTAAAGCTATCCCCTGTGAGATACGCACGCGCCGTGAACGGCGCATGGGGCATGTGGAGGTAGCACTCCACATTTTCTTGACCTATGGTACGGAGTGAGGTGGGGTGGTAAGTCCCACGCTCGACCGCCTTTACCTTCTCAAGGTGCCCAGGGATACCAAGGATACTCCGGTACTCAATTTGATAGGAGCACCAGGCATGGGAACACTGTGAGAAAATTCTCCAGTGCCCTGACCGGGATTTGAACCCTGGCTGCCCGATTCGTAGTCTTACGCGCTACCGTCTGAGCCACGGCGACTCATAATGAAGGAGGCGGTTTGGTAATTTAAAAAAAATAATAACATTTTGTAAAGACACACTTTTCTTGAACAACTAGTACTAAAAAGTAAAAAAAAAAATGTTTATGCATGACTAAAAAGAAAAAAATTGGGCGCGCTCTTATATAGAGTCAATTTATAAATTCTTGAATTGGCGCGCCCCATGCTTTTAATTTTATTCATGCAAAAACATTTTTTTTTTCACTTTTTAGTACGAATTGTTTAAGTAAAGTGTGTCTTTAAAATGTTTTTTATTACTTTTTTCGAGTTATTTCGGTGTTCGGATACTTTTTCTCAAGCTAATGTTTTGTGACTGAAATCCTAAAGTATTCTGCAACCAGTCAAACGCAACATCGTTGCAGGCTAGTATTTATTTTAGAATAAAGAAATCCATATTAAAATATGGTTTTAAAATATATAAATACATAAAAGTAACAATGGAATATTGTATTGCCATCCGAATTACGTCACTGTGCAAACTTTCATCATTGTATGGCGTCGCGTAATGGTTAAATTAACATTCCAAGATTTTAGGACACCACAAACATTTGTGAACTAAAGAAAGGTCTGTAATTAATATAAATTTGTAACATTGTTATTTTGAAAGATATTAGCCAACTAACATGTAAAGTGAGGTGCGTAAAAATACAAAATTATACACTGTTAAAAACGATTAGGGGAAAGTGGGGTAAACCCGGGTATGTGAGGTTTGTAAGCTTGCCGAAGCCAAGATTATTTACAAAATGTAATGAAAACCAGTACAATTATGCTTCATTTATTATTCTTTAAGGCTGTAGCTACAAGATGGTTTTAAAATCTATTTTGTATTATTTTTTTGTAAACAAAAAGTCAAACCACCCGGAATTAATCGGGTGCACATGTTGATTATATGGAAAATGGGTGAATCCCCGGTCCCACAAAAAACTGAAATATATATATTTCACATTGTTAAATTTAACACTTATCGACAAAAATCACATGTAAAGCAGAGGCGTAACAAGGCTGGGGCAAGCGGGGCAGGGCCCGGGGTCCCACGGGCTCAGAGGTCGCCAGTCGGCTCTGTCGTGAATATACGGAAAACGTAAATGCGATATTGAGTCCGTTAGAAAAAGTAGTGCCACGTCGCGTCGTAGTGCCATGGTACTGCTGGTGCATTACGTGTAAGAATGGAGATATGTTACCTTCCCCCACCTCCGTGCTCGACTCGTAATATCGGTGTTTTTCGCTCAAGACTGTCGCGTGACACAATGGAGTAGTTGTGTTGCCCAATAATTGAAGGTAAAGCGTTTTCTTACATATCAAAACATTATTGTAAATAATTAACGCGAAACCGTTGTCGGCGGGATTGATCGCGCTTGTCGCCAATCTGATATCTGCTTATTATGACTGTTCTTGGAAGAGGCGGCTGAATGCGGGTGGAGTTGGCAATGCTTGTGAATAAGGAATACTTTCCATCTTTCTTTGCTCTACGCATTTTTTATTCTTTAGCACTTTGACCATCGCTGCACTATTAAATTTGTATTTCTCAATAAGTGTAATATTTCGCTTTAGAAAAACGCATATAAAGCGAAATCTATGTCAGAGTTGAAAACACTTCACATTATCTCAATATTAACGATATTAGATATTCGTTGAAATGTAGTTGAAAATTCCATCTCTTTTCAACATGCAAAAGAGGACAGAAAATAATAGTTAATGACATTCAATTAGCTTTTAATTACAAATATTCCACTAAATTGGAAAGAATGCCATGAAACGAAATCCAAACCATAGTTGAAAATAACAGTTGAATCCACGTTGAACTAACATCTTTTCAACAATATCATCTGATTTAAAATTAGAAGTACCTTTTTCAACCGATAACTTTTAATCAACCAAAAATCAACTTTTAAAACACGTGTGTGTGTCACTGAGGATTTCACTATTTTGGAATATGCGTTTTTATATATGTGAACTGTGACGTCATGAAGAATGTCGTCAGTTAGTTGGTTGAGTTCTTGTGGAGTTACCCAAAGCAAGACTCTAAGCTGTTTTTTCTATCTCGATTAGAACTTGGAGTCTCTTACTTCTACTAGCCTGCCTCAGTGTCAGCGGATGTAACATTTCTGTCTCTAGCCAGACTTTAATCCGGACTATTTAGTGCTGTCCTCCTCAAGGCACTGAGCTCAATATGATATGTCCACAGTATAGAAGGCTGCTTTAATTGGCTATTTATTCTTATCTTGTCATTTGAATCTTTTGTCACATTGCCGATCACCACTGCCTCTAACGAATGATTTTTTTTCTGTTCTAATAAGACTGAAAAACTCCCATCGGTCATCAATTTCCGATGATCAACTCTCATCGTTGATGATTTGGCTGTGGAGAGGAAAGAGGTTAAGAATTTATGTTTACGATCTTATTAATGATTGCTCAAATGAAACCAGCTTTACGTTTTGATACATTAGTGCTTTTCATCTGCTAATTAAAATTTCCTTATTTTTTGTCAGATATAGGTGTTACTTGCTTTTACCTATATCATATTAACAGCGAAGAATGTATGTGAATTACGTATATTCAGAGTACAAAGTAAAAACTACGCTTGGAAATAGGTAGGTAGTAGTAAATCTGCCAGACTCCCTTGTAGGGGGGTGTATCTTCCCCAAAATATCAAATGTACCCCCAAGTTGTAATATTTTTACTGTCAAAAGTGGATAGAAACCGTGCAAACCTCCACTTACACCCTCTCAATTTTGACTTTACACCCCCTAAACTGAAAATCCTGGCGAAATCCCTGGCCGAACGATGTATCTTATAAGGTTTGTCCTAAATGATCTTATCCCCCTTCAAGCAGAAACTGAAATGAGGCCACTGGACAGAATGCAGCTGAGAATCGAGATTCAAGAGGGATTATGTGAAAAATTGTAGGCATTGGAAATAAATATATTGCAATTACTTGAAGTATGTAAATAATTTCAGCGTGCCCCAGCTCTGTAGTTCAATTTCCCACGCTTTCAGTAGCCTGAAGCTCCAAAACGCAGCGGAATTTCCACTCCCATGACCACGACTAACTTCCTTATATTTCGATACTCATCCAGCCACCGTAGTGCAAGTTTAAAACCACCCTGACTCAGTTTTTCAGAATTCAGTCAGTTTCACCAGGTGAATGCCTGAATGGTATCTTAAGAAAGGTCCTGGCCTATACCTTCCTCATCCTTTACCCTACCATATCCAAGCCTGAACCAAAGATGATAAAAGACCATGAATAAAACCTACCGTTGTACAATTCAATATATTCTATTAGGTAAAAGAAAGTAAAACTATCCCTGTGCGATGCACACGCGCTGTGAATGGCACATGAAGAATGCAGGGCTGAAATGGGTCACCGTATCAAGTTTCGGACTGGGTCATCGGATCAAGTTTTAGACCGGGTCAACGGGTCTAGGCTTCGGACCCGGTCTTATCCGATTTAAACCTGGAGGACAAAGCAGATTTTTTGATCATTTCCTTGATTTTGAACAGTGTTTTTTTCAGGGGGTGACTAAGACTGGAGATATTCTGCAGTGCTAAGCGAAAATGTCTTGTTTTTGTGAACTTTGAGATATCGATAATGCACGAATTTTCGGACCTTCCTTTACCCAATGAATGCGAAACAAATACTTTTGTGTTGATCATGTTTATCTTCGAAATAAACAAGAACTACAGTTAGTGTGGTAAATAGGGGGGTAAAAAATTCTAACACGAGTTTTTTTTTAACATAAACCTTCGTTTTTTCCCTAAATTTCGTTGCTTTAAGGCAACAATTTCTAATACTGCTAACGTCTCTTTAATCAAACAAGAATTACTTTTATATATGTAATTTAGAAAAAAATACAACGTAAATTAAACCCTAGATATTGTAAGATTACAAACATTTTTGGTATATGCGAGATATTCCGTGTTGCACATTTCTCAGTGTTGCCAACTCAAAAATATTTTTTAAACATGTTCCATATCATATCTGCCTCAAGTTTAGCTTAAACATCATTCAACTCAATAGAAGAAAGTTTTTGGTGTCTAAAGACATCAACTACCCCAGTTGTCAGTGTTGCCAGCCTATTTTAAAATTCAACTTATAGCAATGCATTAATTAATACAAATCTACATGTGTGCATTGATTTACATTAAATCTGACATGCATGTTCAGTACTGGGACAGGACCTACAGACACTCCAGACGCCGTAGTTTGTTAGTGTTGCCAAACGATTTTAAAATTTTAGATTTTATATTTGTTACCGTTGGATGTATCCGAATTGATTTACACCAAATTTGACATGCGTATTAGGTACTAGGATAGTTCATATGAGTACTTAAGGCGCCGCCGTTGCCAGTGTTGCCAACCAATTTCAGAAAATATTTTTTTAACTGATTCCATATCGTTGGACGTATCAGGACGAAACCTTGTATTTACGTTCTCAGATTCGTCAAAGAGGTACTTCAGATACGACAGTTGACAGTGTTGTCAACCAACTTTAAAAATTAAATATTTACAACTTCCATTCACTTCGACGCATCCGCACCAAGCTTTGAGTATACGTATTCGACACAATCGAAACATCCGGTGGTTCTTGTGTGTAGCCAAGTACCCAGTTGACAGCGTTGCAACCCTATTTTAAAATTCAATTTTTCAAATGGCCTCTATACTGTTACGTGCCGATAGCTATTACTATACTTTCAAAAAAGTGCGGTTGGAGCCTCGAGACTTACCTACGTTATGATATAATGTACGTACACATTAGCCTCATCTAATATACCATAGGTAGACCATTACAAACACCACGCGGGTGACTCTAGCAATTAATTTGCTAGAACCCAAACGAAAATATAGCAGGGTTGCAACTACAAAAACAAAATAATTCACTAATTATTTTTAGGGTGAACTTAGCAGTCTTTTGACAATTACATACTTATACAATTAAAGAAAAATTGGGTAGTAGCAATTAACGGCTAAAGTCACCTGCGTGTAAAGGAAAATATATAATAAGAAAATATGGACATTTTGCATATAGAGTGGCGAAACAGGAAGTGCCCCACCTAAATTCAACAAAATGAAAATGGAACAATAATCTAGACACCTCACGGCACCCACGATAAAAGTTTCATGTTGCGTTCACTATTATGTCCCAAGGAAAATCCCCAGAGAAATTAACTTGGAATATATATAAGAAAAATTATGGACATTTTGCATATGGGGTGCTAAAACAGGAAGTGACCCACCTAAATTCAACAAAATGAAAATGGAACGATAATCCAGACACCTCACGGCACCCACGATAAAAGTTTCATGTTGCGGTCACTATTATGTCCCAAGGAAAAACCCCAGAGAAATTAACTTGGAATATATATAAGAAAAATTATGGACATTTTGCATATGGGGTGCTAAAACAGGAAGTGACCCACCTAAATTCAACAAAATGAAAATGGAACGATAATCCAGACACCTCACGGCACCCACGATAAAAGTTTCATGTTGCG
>JAGDQP010023797.1:14762-28715 GCA_022664845.1 Lepisma saccharinum | reverse complement strand
GCGCTATCATGCTTACAATACAAACTGTCAAAAGTTAAAATTTGTGTTACGTTCAACTTGTCATATTGCACGAAGTGTATTAGAACTTTTAATTGAAGTTTTAACTTCTCAATTTGCTAACGACAATTTTCTTTTGGTGATGTTAGATTCGTTCAGCCTAATTCACGTTAAAATAAACGACAATAAGTGATCTATTTTAATATGGCAATACTTACCCTAAACTGGATTTGTTCTCAAAACTGCCATAATATATTCATTTCATATTTCGAAATGACAAAAAGGACACGCATACAAATGTGTTTACTTAGCACACAATACATACAGACAAAATGTAACACATAGACTCAGTGTTACAGTTTCCTCGCAATTGAACTTGGTTATTCATAGCCATTAAGATCGTTAGCAAAATGGAGTAGGGGAAACGCGCTGGGCATTTCAGTACCAAAACAAACCAACATGGGTTCGAATGCTGTTCACGCCAAAGATTTTTTACAAAGCAATCGTGAATAATCTAATCATTACTTCTCATACAAAACGGAGAATATTTCCGAGTGTGTGATGAAGCACCTGAGTCACTAAAGAGAGAAAAACGATTTACGAATGTTGGTTGGAAAAGTCCAAATAAAGTCCCAGGGGGTTAAGAACACGTCATTGATCAGAAATATGCAATTTTCCTGTTATTGTCATTAGAAAGAAACACTATAACATATGTTAGGCACATTGTGACTAGAGATTCACCCGTGGAGTATCGCTAGCGTGCTGGACATCTAATTTGAAAACCTGGGTTCGATTCCCCACCAGCCAGTTTCTTCTTCGCATACTCTGAAGTATTCAAACAGAGATTTATCTTCGGGTTGTGGAGAACAAAGCATCACTGGTCATAATCCGAGCAAACAGTGTGTGTGTTATTTGGCATAATTATAATCTAGTTTTCATGTTTTTCATTGGTCTTTCTCTCTTCCTCTCTTTCTTGATGTATTGTTCTCGTGTCTTCACTGCGTCTTTCTCTTCTTCTTCTCTCTATCTTTATTTTTCTCTTACTTTACAGAAACTCTCTCTTTTTGTGCGTGTTCCAGAGCCAATTCCTTGCCACTTTTGATCACCCTTTCATAGGGTCTGAGCCAAACATAAGTGACCCCGTAAACCGATTGACCCAGTCTGGAAAATCTATGAACTGGGAATTTCGGAGATTACAAAGTATTCCGAACCAGTATGTTTAATAAGACTCACCGAATTTGCAAACTAGCCCCGCGCAAACAAAGAATGTTTGTTACACTTTTGGCATTATCCTAGATGTGTCTCAAAACTCTGGAGTTTCACTGGAATCATGAGTATTTAATCTGACCACCAAGTTTGGTCTCCATTGTGAAAGTGACTTAATGAATGTTTGAAGCACCCTTTATATATTGGAATAACCCTGAAAAAATATAAAATCCAAAAGTTACTTCTATCTTGCTGTTAGATTTGATTTGTGGGAACTGAACTTCTTACTGTGGGAACTGAACTTAATATTTTAACTACGTTTAAATTCCAATTTTTTATCTGGACAAATTCCAAATTTTACTTCTTCTTCTTTTATCTTCCCTTTTCTCTCTCTCTCTCTCTCTCTCTCATTTCTCTGCCTCTGTCTAACAGATATACGGTCGGTTTCAATGTTTCATTGTATGTGTTCAAATTGCTCCCTCCATCAACTTATGTATATTGATTTGTCTCGCTTTTATTCTTTCATTTTATCAATACTAATACATGTCTATTTTGAAAAACAAAACGTGCTCATGATATTTGCTGATTTCAGTATGGGCGAGACGAAGGAAGGAGGAAGAGGGGGTCTGCTTACCAGACACGATTATGGGATAAAAAGGTGCCACTTGGCCGGCATTCGTTGTCGCAATCTTTTTTATGCGCAGTGGGAAAACACTAGGAAAACCTAAGTGAGGACAGTCAGCCGCTGGTACCGAACCGAGGACCTCCGGAGAACGAAACGAACGTTTTACCAAGTAAGGTACGGCGCTCGGTAGAAAGCATACTCGTTTCGATGTTTATCACATGCACGCACACACAATATCGTACGCACGTACACACAAAATAACGTAAATAACAAAATAATATAAGAAATTATAAAGGATAAATATCGTGCCCTATTTTTCAGAACTGATAGAAACAGACCTTTTCTCTTGTCTTTCATGCATAACGTTAGTGTTCTATTGAATTCATTCAGAAAGAAATAAGAAAGAAACCATAGGTTTTAAGTTCATTTTTTATTCTCCATGTTCGGTAAAGATTTTTCTATTGGATAATTTGAATTAAACTTCAAGTTTTCAATACACTTCAACTAGTGGCCCACCTAAAATTAAAATGGTGTTAAGTTTCGTGTTTTGGTATTTGAAATACGACTTGCTTATGTTTTTTATTATTTGCTACACACTACAAGAAATCATTAACATCTTTCCAGAACCCAGGACATGTGATAATGTTTCCTCTTAAAGAAAAGGAAATTCCAACCCTTGCTCGTTCACGCACACACTCTCAGAATCACACACCGCGCAATCTACGTTAGTTGGGTGGCCTATCTTGTAGGCTTAGAGAAAAATCGTGTATAACAAAGTCATGTGAACATTATTTTGGCCATGATAGTACATTCTCAAATTAAAGCTGCTTTTGTCGAACGTTATATTTGTACTTTAAACGAAAAAGTTATAAACACTTCACTGTTGAAAATACTTATCGTTATATTGATATTTTACAAGATCTTGTAAAAAGTGATAATCATACGAAACATTCTTCCATTCAATATGCTCCTATACAAGTAAATGATTCTAATATTAATGAAATTTGGGAAAGGCTATACGGGCAAGAAAACAAAGTAAATGAAAAATGTAAATGTAAATTTCAAGTGGCAGGTTATGTCCAAGTAAGTAAATATAAACATAAATTGGAAAAAGGATATTTAACGAAATGGTCTCGCGAAATATTTTTAGTTAACAAGTGTATTAAAAGTAATCCTATTACTTATAGAATTCGAGATTGGAATGGTGAAGTTATAACAGGTTAATTTTATGAACAAGAATTACAAAAAGTATTCGTATGAAAAACAAAAAACTTATTTAATTGGAAAAGTATTAAAACGAAGAAAAGGTTGGATTTATGTTAAATGGTTGGGTTATTCTTCATCTATGAATAGTTGGGTTCAAGAAAAATCTGTTCAGTCGTAAACATGCTCTCTCACAAACAAGCCGATGAGTTTTATATGACCTTACCATCAAATGTTTCCAATAATATTTTTGAAAATAAAACAAGTTCCTATATTACGAAACTTTGTCAGCCAATTCATTTAACGGGAAATTGGGTTGTAGGTTTAAGTGGACTTTCTGTTCCACTCAGTTTTTATAATATTCTTGAAGAAGAACTTATTATTCAAGTAGGGGATAAAAATATAAGGGAATATAATATAAAATTTTCACCCGGATATTATCAATCAATACAATCGATTTTAGATACTATTCGTACAAGTTTACGTAAACAAATGGGTAAAGAATATGATGAGAAAGAAAATGTACATGTATTTGAGGAAAGTTGTATTCTTAATAAAAAAATCCATAGTGTAGAAATGGTTAGTGTTGAACGGATGATCAATGAAGATGCTTTAGTAATAAAATAAATTCCTTATACGATATGAGGAAAGTAGAGATAAAGTTTATATTTTTTATCAACGAATTCCTAAACGTGAATATCTTTTCGCGATGAGTCCTGGATTGCAAATTATTTTAGGATTTAATAATGATTTTAAAGTGAATACACGCATAGTTCACTTTTATCCCATGAATCCAAAAACGAAACCAAAGTTTCTAAATGTTCCAGCACCTTACCACACAAATCTTGATTATCTTATTCCTTTAGAAATTAATGTATGTATTCGTATTGTAAATGATCAACCTCTTTGTGATAAACTAATTCGAAAAGTTGGAATTCAAGATTAGATCTTTTATTTTCGATTGTCGAAATTATGTTAAAGTTGTAAAGAAATATTTTTATACTCTTCATGTAGACTTAAAATATCTGCGCGGGGAAAAGTTACCACTTCAATTTGGAACGTCAAGCGTAACACTACATTTTAAAAGAAAATGATTTCTGAAAGTAGTTATGATATTTTTTTACATTACACTTTCTTCAAATGGAAGTAATCAACGTTATTCTAATAATGGTCCAACACATTCTTCAATATTCTTAATAATCGAATACATTTAAAGAATTAATGGTTGGTAGGATTAAGTGAAACTCATATTCCCTTAACGTGCGATAATATTATTACTGGTCAAAATATAATATGGTATGATGGTGTGAAACATAAAATAACTCAAGGATATTATTCCACCGTTCAACAATTGTTAGATGAATTGAATAAAATAAATCCAAGTATAAAATTTGAATATTCAAACATTGTCACTGTAAAAGTTGATCATAATATAAAATTTTTACATCACCGATATTAGCACTGCAAATAGGTTTTGAACCTGGTATTAATATTTTAAAAGATAATCGTTTTCCTAGACAGCAATTTTTAGATATTGGTTATCCTCATCAAGTATTTGTTTATACAGATATTATTCAACCTCAGTTTGTAGGTGATACAAAAGCACCACTTTTACGAATTATAGCTATGACCGATAATCATGGGAAAGTACAAACCATAACTTTTCAGAATGTACATTATTTTCCACTTGAAAAACTTTCATTTGACACTGTAGAAATACTACTAAAGGATAACGCAGGTCGAAATTTACCATTCGCATCTGGGACATTGACCATAACACTTCACTTTAAGCGTTCATCAAAATGAAAAGATATACAATTATGCATAGAGATAGAGGTATACCTTACTTTGCAGGACCTGTTTATCAACGGGGACGTGGAATTGGGAGTTTATTTCGAGAAATTTTTCGATTTGCTATACCATTCATTAAACAAGGGAAGAAAGCAGTAGGACGACAAGCTATACAAACAGGAATTCAAGTTGCAGGGGATATGCTTGAAAACCGCCCTATTAAAGATTCTTTAAAAGCACAAGTTCGCGAATCAGGCTCATCGTTAAGAAGCAAAGCTGAAATAAAGTTAATCAGTTGCTTACTGGTAGCGGTAAGAGAAGAACACGTAAACGTAAGGCTTCCGTACGTATTGGACCACCAACTTTAAAAAAGCGACGAGTATCTAAAAAGAAGAAAAGTAGAGATATTTTTACTTAAATATGTCGTTTCTTACACCTAAAAATAACAAGTGCTGTACGAATGAATTCGACTTAGTTTCTGTTCCTTTGACACAAACTGCGATCGAATCACCTCGTATGGTAGAGTATCGACCAATTTCTTCACTTTCTTCTGAGGGACCTATAGAATTTCTTATACCTGGAGATACTGGAGAATATATTCATCCTGCACATATTTATCTTTATGTCAAGTGTAAAATATTAAAGGGAAATGGAGATAGTTTACAACTAGCAGCAGCAGGCCCCCCAGTCGTTGTGGCTGATAATGTAGCGTCGGTGAATAATTTCTTACATACACTTTTTAGTAAAGTGGATGTTTCTTTATGATAACAGCTTCATCAGCGAATGCAACATACCCATTCAGAGTATATTATGAAACTTTACTTAATTATTCTGAAGATACAAGCAAAACTCACTTAACGACTGGATTATGGTATAAGGATACTGCAGGACACTTTAATACTCTCAATGAAAATAATGTTGTTTATTATAAACGAAAATCTCTTGTTGCTGGTAGCGGTTTCATTGATATGTTTGGACGACTACATACAGATATTTCTGGATCAAATAGTATTCTTCCAAATAAAGTCAATCTTTGTATAAAATTAAGTCGTAGTAAAGATGCATTCTGCTTAATGGCAGCTGATAATTCTACATTTAAAGTTAAACTGGAAGAGGTTATTCTTTATGTTCGCCGAATTAATATTTCTTCTGATTTAGCTTTACAATTAAGCATTTTTATGAGTCAAGATACTGCAAAATTACCAGTGACTAGAGTTGAAACAAGAGTACATACTATACCTGCAAATGTTGATTCATATAATCTTGATAATATATTTCTTGGAAATGTACCAAAGGGCCTCATTATTGGTTTTATTGCAGACACCGCATTCAATGGAAAATACCATGAAAATCCCTTCCAGTTCCAAAATTTTAATATTAATAAATTGCAAGTACAAGTTGGTTCTCAATTTTATCCTCCCACTCCTCTTACCACCGATTATGCAAATCATCTATGCGTTCGAAGTTATCATACCCTGTACTCTGGAACGGGTATTTTCCTGAACATATGAGTCATACGATGACATATTCTTATTACCCCCATGGATATACTCTTTATGCTTTTATTCTTTCTCCTACTAACACTTTAGATGATTCTATATGGGATGCTATTAAAGATTTTCCTGTTAATCTCAAAATAGGGTTCATTCAAGAACCAGCACATTCTATTTCATGTATTGTTTACGCACAATTTAATTCCCTAATTCAAATTGATAAAGATCGTAATGTATATACAGATCATAAATGTGAAATTTAGTTCAGTTCGAGATTGACCATGTGGACTGTCATACACTTTTCAGCGTTTGAGTGTAGTGAAGAAAATAATTTCATAGTTAAAGAACCAGCCATAGTTGATCCTGATGCGAATAGTTTTCAAACCTGGCTTTTCAAATTTCCCTTTCCAATATCAAAAATTAGTATTCCAAGTTTAAGATTTGCAAATGAATATTTAAGTCAGCATGTATTTGGTTTAGAGTGGATTGAAGGCGAAGTTCAATATGAGGACGTTAATAACATACTTACTAAGTAAACATCCCGCAGTGAAAGTGTGTATGCGCATGGAAAAGCAAGTCAGGTTTTTTTTAGAGTCTCTTCTACAAAGAACAGTGAATAATTTAGAAGATATTAAGTGTCTAAAAGATATTGCTTTAGCTTTAGCTTTTCCATGGCAAAGTTGTGCTCATCATCTTCATCAGTTTATAAGTTTTCGCTGTGTCTTAAAAACAGCTTCAGTGTATGCAAAGTTTTTTACATATTATCATCGACATTCTTTTATTTTACCTAAAAACAGAACAGTGTATGAACCAACACCAATCAGTGAAACTAATTGTGATGTGGAGGGATGAGATTTTAAAAGTTATACTTTAGGACTATACTAGTGCAACTACGCTTACTGGAATTTATTCAGTTGACACTTTATCTAAACAAATTGAATACCCGGCAGCACTTATAGTAAATTTAGGTCCGTCAACTTCCCCTGGAACTCATTGGACTGCCATATATATTAATAAACATGGACGGGGACAATATTTTGATAGCTTTGGAAATGAACCTAGTAAACCAATTGCAAATTTTTTAATACGAAATTGTAAATCATATCGTGTAAACAAAACTCAAATTCAACATGAAAAATCTATTCTTTGTGGATCTGCATTGTATTTATTTATTTCATTGTACGAGGAAAAAATATATTCTCTACTTTTTATACTACGAATCTTAAGAAAAATGATACAATTAAAATTACTTGTAAAAAATTATCAAAAGAAAAGAAAGATATAAATAAGTTTTGTTATCGTAAAAGCAAATCTTTTATTTATATTATTATTTAGAAAAATCTTATTATTATGGTTATATCAAATAAAATATAGAAAATAGAGTATAAGTATAATGTTTATTAAGAACATCAATTAAAGTGATCTATAAAACGAGTTGCACATGCTTCTTATATTTGCATGGCTGGTAAGGTTTGTACATTTTTTTCTGTTTTTTCATGTTTTATCCAATACTGTAATGGTAAGCAGTTCCTTAGTGCACAATCATTAACTTCCACAGGGTCATGATAAGTACACTTTGACATACCAATGTTCAAATTCAATGTTTTCAACGCAGGACATTCTATTTCATTCACATTCTGAACATTTTCCAAGTGAAATAGTTTCTTAATCCACTGAACTTTTTCAAGACCTTTACAAAAGAATATAGCTTTACGTGTACACAATTGAAATATTATTCTACGAATATGTGCAATGTTATACCCATTTCAACTATCCCATTCTAAATTATGAAACTTTTCTGTTAACCATTGCACTTGTTTTTGATACCCTACTTCTAATTCTGTAATTTCACAAGATAATTTCATTAAACAGTAGAAAAAGAGACTAGCATCACAGGATACTATACAAAATTCTCTCATAATAAATTCATGTGCAGAGATTTTAAAACCTTGCATGTCAATGATATACTCTCCTGAAGATGTGAATAGAGGTTTTTCTACTGAAAATTGTTCATGAATAACTTCAGGTATGAGTTGTGCAATGAATTTACCATTAAGTACTAATTCTCTACAACTTTTGAAAAAAGAATTCAAAGAAATACTTACATGACCCTGTCCTTTGAAAACTTTATAGTATTCAAGAAAAAGTTTATGATCATTCACTTCCTTTACCAAATGTTTTGATAGTACTTTTCCAATATTCTACATATATATACAGCTATTATGAGAGATCTTTAATCTACACCCATTACATCGAATAGGATTCTCCTTTAGATATGTTCGAAAAGTTTGTAGAACACATCCCTCCACTACATAAACACCATCACAAAAAAGTTTGACATTTTTCACTCACTCTGTCGTTTCGTGTCTTTTTCCAGTAACATATCCATTATACTTGACATGTACACTTTCACCACTCACCAAAGACCATATTTCATGTTTCTTTTTAACATATCGTCATCAATCACTTCACGATGATCTTCTTTATATATATGATAAAGTTCAGTTAATGTTGATGATTTTAAAATATTTCTCCATACTGCTTTTCTAAAATATTCTTCAATTTCTTCTCCTGTTACCACCTCCCCTTTTAAATATCCTAGACTTGCATGTCCTGTTTGATTGTATTCATCATAGAAACAACCTTCACATATCACAGGAGTTTGAAGATTCCACTTCTTTAACACTTCTTTAATACAGTTTTCATCTACCCATTGCTTTTTACACTTACACGTTAGACATTTCACTTGATTACTTACTTCAACTATTCTTCGTGCTCATATTCCTCCTGTTGATGATGGTACGACAGGTGAAGATCTCAATTACTCTGTTAGAATTCACCAAATTTGATGATAATGGTGATGATGATGATACTGCTACTGTTGGTGATACTACAGGTGAAGATTTCGCTATTGCTCGGGCAGATTTCACCAAAGTTGATGATCCTGTTGACGCTGCTACTGCTGCTGAGGCTGCTGCTGCTCCTGCTGCACCTAAGGATGTCTGCTTTATGCTCGTATTTCCAGAGAAGAGACGTTTCCTTGAAGGATACACCACTACATCTAACACACTCTTCTTCGATGTCTGCTGCATCTTCGGAACTATAGAGGAATAAACCTCCCCAATTTCGTCGTCATCCTTCTCCTCTTTTATTAGAGAAGATGATAATAATGAAGGAGATAGTCTATCAGTCTTTACTTTTGATCTTAAATACCTATATATTGTACGGTCTCCTGTATCCTCTTCTTCTGCATTACCATTAGCAAGTGATGTAAGCGTCTCCACAACCTCGTCATCTTCCGCTGTTAAGTCCACTACTTCTCCTACACCTTGTTCATACTGCTGCTGTTGCTCTGCCATGACTGAAGCTAAACTCACTTTATAATTATGTATACAATATTACTGCTCTCTATATATTCTAAACCTTATCAAGATGATATCATAAGGTCATCAGATAGCAATATGAGTAACGAGGACATAAACAAGATATCAATAGTGTCGCTGTCAATGACCATATAACGTCAATCCTCAAGTCCTGACTTGCACCGCCTAATGTGACAACCACGCATGACTCATATATTCAACCATTTGACAACACTGTGATGATGTTATCCAAACACCGTAATCATGACAACCTCGTATGAGTCATCAATCAACTACGAAAATCCATAGTATTCCTTCGCTAGAGTTGATGGTCTCTGACGTCATCAACATCTCATTTATTCTAATACGCCCGCTCGATGCTACGCTAAGGTCGCGTGGTGGTCTCTGACGTCACAAACCTCTCCCACAATCAGCCAATCACAACTCTTCACTACTGTGACGTCACAAAACTATCGGCCAATCAGACACTCAGAAAAAACTAAAAGTGTGTCCTCTTCTACTATACAAAGACTAATCTACTGGTTCGAAGTGTTTTGGTGCTACTGCTTATTCCGAAATCTACTGCTGTTATCATCCCGAAATCTACTGCTTTGCTCACACATTTCTTTAAGAATGACGTGAACATTTCAATTCCTTGCGTACGATTCGGGATAACTCGTTGTGAGTTATAATTGATTCGCAATAGCCTAGCTAGTTCCTTAATCAAAAGTTATTTAAAATTTTATTCTAAACCTTTGCGAATCTTTTGTGGTATTCCGTACAAGCTAATACCATTGTCTAGCAAAAAGGCGGCTATTGTCCTTGCAGTTTTGTTTCTTAATTGTCGAGCTTTTAAGAAGTGGGATAAATATTAATAATGATCTATTATGTATTTATACTGATTGCTAGCGGGTAGGGGCCCATAATTGTCGTGGCTGATACTCTGGAACAGACGTCTACTTCAACTTGGCAATGGGGTCCAAATTTCATTATGGTGTCTTGATTTGAAAATTGTCATTTTGACATGTCTTTACTGTATATATCTTCGGACGTCACATCCCATATATGTCACGTCCCATCCCGTCGATAATAATGACATTTGTTTAATTTGCCATAACTTTTAGAGTAGGCAGAAGCGCCAGGCAAATGTCGGGATGGTACCTTCATCCATGTTTCAAATTAGGCCCTGGCCGATACCTTCTCACATGCTTTTCCTCCCCTATCCCGATCTGAGCTTCAGATCTCTAAAGAGCATAAATAAAATTCTCATTCTAATTTTGTCAACATTACAAATTTCATATACGCAAAATGATTATTTGCAGTATATTCAATGTAGTATATAATTGCATAAAATTGTTACGCGGCGATACACACAACAAACGAAACTGAACGTACAACGCAGAAAAAATCTATGTTCAAAATCAGAAGAGTAAACATTTACCGATTTTTATCCAGTTACATCGTATATGTCCGCCATGTTTTATTTCTGCTGGTCCGGTGTTGATTTTTAAATAACACAGAGTAGGTGTTATTTATAGCAGTCGAAGCGACGTCACAATGCGCTATTGCCACATTTCTTCAGAAACATTCTGTAAAACAAAGGAAAACTAAAGTCTTGACGCCACATCCGGTTGGTTACCATAGCAACGGCGGAAGCCAAGTCTAAACAAACAGTGAGTTTGGTAGCAGAAAGGTAGAAAATCAGTTGTGGAAGTAATGATTTTTAATATTTTCCCAACACTTGATGATTATTTCCATGACGAGCGGAAACTGGTGGAAAGAGTAGAAAATGCTATAGAGTTCGAACATGTACGTGTGCTTACATATGACCGAGATTTGATGCATATACGAGAGAAAGTGCAAGAAAGGACATATGAACAGTAAATATAATATATTGAGGTGAGTAGATAATTTTTACCCCGGTAATTTATGTTTTCATAAAACACATATAGTATACAAAGGTACTATTAACTTTCGAAATCTTAATTTATGCTATACTTTGTATGCTTTACCTACAATATCAATTTACGCAGCTGTACATAGGGTACAAAGGTTTCGTTTTAGCACTCGTATTTATCTTCTTGGATGTGTTCTTAACTATAACTGAATTAGATACTTCAGTGTAGACTTCCTCGACATAATTATCACGTTTCTTAAATCAAGAACTAAGAAATCAACGATAATTTATCCTCATAATCAAATCAGCGTATTCAAAATTGCATTCAATGGGATTGCAAGAAATTTGTTTCCTTACGTCATTGGCTCCTTTCATTTTTTTTCTGGTTTCATTCCTTTGGAAACAGAATAAAAAAAGCAACACGTGTCTCTTTTATTGTAATGAGGACAATCTGGCACAAAGCACAAAACCATAACGAGTTGTCGAATATGGAATACTACAAACCTACTGATAAACACCTGCTTGTTTAGAGTTCCTTTAGACTGTAACATGAAGGTTACCATGGCAGCCTACCAGATCTGAAATAATACTTTAGTCCTCCATTAACAACACTTCGCCGGTTTGCATCTTCAATTTCTTGTTTACCAGTATTTCTTGTAATATTCTTCTACACTTTTTATATTTAGCTTCAGTACATAAACCATTATCTTTAGGCGCAAAACATATTTGGCAATCATACAGAAAACAACATCAAAAAATTTACACATGTATGGATTCAACACAGAGAGAGTGTGTTGTTTCAACTTTCGGGTTTTGACGCACCACTCCAGATGGAGACTCAGTTACTGTGACCACCTACCTGTGTCATAATTTAACACAATTGCGTTAACACATAGCCATGTCGTTGAATTAACACTACCATTTTTTACTGTGTACTAACACCAGATGGAAGTACTCGAAAGCAGCAGAGTAGCAATCACGAGACACTACAGAAAATCTCTGTTTGTGGTTGCCAAAAACATTGTTAGAATAGGGCCCAAACAAAACTTGGTTTTCTCTCAACAAAACTTTGTTTAAAGGAATTAAATTGCGATCACTGAAAAACAATATAACAACGTCCAACAGAAGTAGAACTAAGGTCTCAGTTTTTTATAGTCTGGCACGCTACCTATATCGCTACTACGCCACACACTTCCTGACTGTACTGTTTTTTGTATGTAACACCAAGCTTGAAACTTCAACAGTTGTATAACAATTAATAAATATAATACGATTGCTTGTCAACTACAGTATTTAGAACACCAGTTAACAATTCTGGACAAGGGAGTCGCCAGGTAATTTCCCAAGGGTTCAATATTAAGAGAACATTATATATCCGAACAAAAACACCAGAGGTGCAAAAAGTGGAGCCAAGTTCTTTAGCCCTAAAAAGGTGTGAAATGGGAGACGGATGAGCCAAGTTCCTTGGTGACAGCATGTAGCAGGAACAAAGGAACTTGGCGCGAGCTGGCAACAGCCTTATTGTTGGTGGCGGTGGACGTAGTGGGTTTTAGGATCCCCACCACCCTTATAGCTTGAGGATCATGAACCTTGCCACCTCGCGCCAAGTTCCTTTGTTCCTGCTACATGCTGTCACCAAGGAACTTGGCTCATCCGTCTCCCATTTCACACCTTTTTAGGGCTAAAGAACTTGGCTCCACTTTTTGCACCTCTGGTGTTTTTGTTCGGATTTCACAGCTTTTTGTACGTGTATAATATATATACTCGCTCGCTCGGCCTCGTTTAGGTCCTTGCCCCCCGTAGCTGGCTGCGCCCCCAACTTCGAGTTTTTGGGTACTTAGGCCCCTTTATCGTAATTACTCTCCAGGACACTGTGCTTCCATGTTGCAGATTTTTCCCATACCCACCACCCGTGGGAATGAGATATTTATTGAAACATAGGGGATCTTTGCCATATTTATTGTAACCTACTTGTGATGATACAGCAAATTTGCTTCCTGCTGGCGGCCCTAAAATCCACCACCACCAACCCTAAGGCTCGAACATCATCTGGTGTTTTGCTCGGATTTCACAGCTTTTTATACGTGTATATATATATACTGGGTTCGCCTCGCTGGGTGTGCTGCCCCAGAATTCCGTGTGCGCCCCAACTTCAAATTTTTAGGGCTACGCCCCCTTTATTGTGATCAGACTTTCTGGGGACAGCGCCCCATGCTGTGCAGACTTTTTCCCATATCGCCTCGAGGGCTGCACGCTCATAGCGGTGGTTTCATCCATTTATTGAAACATTTTCGTGATGGTACACCTTCATACCAAATTTCGTTTCTCTAGCTCGAATGGTGTGGAAAAGGTTTTTGTGCGGCCATTTTGATCCAAGTT
>JAGDQP010023797.1:0-13143 GCA_022664845.1 Lepisma saccharinum | reverse complement strand
GGGTCCACAACTAGAACATAGTTTGAGATACGAATATGAAATTTTGTACATCTGCACATATTTACCATATCTCCTTAACGGCAAAAGCTCATATTCCTATCTTTAACATCTTTTTTCTTACGGGGCCCCCAAATCGTCGATTTTGCCATAAACTCTTGTTCCTGTATAACATGCTTCTGGCAGTGCTAACGTTTTCTGACGCGAAGAACTTGGCTCATGCACTGCCGTGCATGTTGATAATAAATCACAGCCATATTCAATCCACTAGTGGATGAGACATCCGCCCGAAAGGAGGAGTTGGTCTACTGCTTCCACGCTGACCGGACGGGTTGGGAGAGGAGAGCCGAAGCTCTCACTGTGATCGCAACTGTCTTTTATTCACAACAGCTCCCCAAATGTCCTCACGATGCTGGGTCGACACCAAAATTTTTGAGCTCCCACCGGGAATCGAACCCGGGACCACTCGCACTGAAGTTATACTCATTTATTTATTTATTTATTACATACGATTACAGAACGTTCATTATTTACAGTTTACTATTTTCTCACGATAAGATTAAATTAATTTGTGGGCGTACATTTTATTAAACATCATTTTTGGGTTAGTTAGGGGTTTCGTTTAGTAGCACTGTCGTTTGTAATGGCAAAGCAAGAAAGTACGCGGCAAGATATGGCTGAGTTAACATTTTTTGGTGTCCAGGGCGATCATTACTTGTTTGTGTTAAATCAATACAACGAAATGTTGTCGTTTCCGGTGATTCAACTCAATGGATGTGCTTTTGATGCTGATTCAACACAATATTAGTACTAGCTATTATAGCGTTCAATCACAGAATTCACCCAACAAACGGTGTTAACAAAAAAAGTGGTGGTCTTCTCGGGACACCGGAAAGTGTTTAATTAACACTGTCAATTTTTGCAGTTTACCAAATTCGCCTATGGAAAGGTGGAAATTCCCAGGCACCTACAGATGCTTCCCCGAAACCTTATTTCCTTCCTACTTTCTAGGGGAGAACTAGTAGTTTGCTGAACGTAAAATATTATTTCAAACATAATATAAAATTAAAATCATCATAATTTTCTTGATAATCATCATCATGAGTCTCGCTTCTCAAAATTTCAATGTTTTTCTTGATTTGTTCGATATTTAAAAAAATTAAAATTACAATTATGTTTAAAGAATATGTATCCTAAGATTGGCTTAGTCGTGCTTTTTTTTTAAACTTTGTATATAAATGCGTGTGTCTGTGAAAGCGACAGAGAAAGAGAGAGAGTTCTTTATTGACTTTCTAGATAAACTGCTTCAACTTCATAAAGCAGAGTACGTTCACAAGAAAGAAAACTTACGAGTACAATAATAGCATTCGTGTTCTTACTTTCGATGTTTCCACAAAGGCCTAGTTTGTTTGGTGGGTACAAATTGGCATATTTGTGATTACATACATTGAAATAATTATGGTTGGAAATGTAACAGGAGAATCCCAAATAGCTTATTATAGAATGCATACAGTGAAAAGCATAAAAACATACATCGAATATATGAAAATAGAATAATATTTGGTATAGGATCCAAGGGAGGGCATGTGCCTCCCTTGCCACACCCTGCCGACGCCCTTGTTCTGGAGTATTTTATTGTGGTTAAAATCTAGCTTATTTCTGAATATTTTATGTTCTTGGCATAAACGAATGAGTAACATAGAAATAAATGGGTTTGGAACAAATTTAGTTTGTTTAGTGGAACAAACAAGGATCTTAGTAAACATAGTCGATTCTGAGTTTTAGAACATATTTGTTACCCTGGTAATTGACGTAGCATACAAAGAAACGCTTCAATGCGATATTGATTATTGTTCATAAACGTACAATAGGCCTTACAGCACAGTAATACTGTATTTCTTTGAAATTATGATGTTGGAAATTTTAAGTTCTAAAAGTTTTCCTATATGAGCTGAATTTCACAGCGTTGTGAGCTGGTAGGTACGGCATCGAGCTGCCAATTAGCCGAGCCGTGTTTAAGTCTCCTCCTAGCATCATATTTTTTCTCCACTGGTACCAAACAAATTCGTTTAAACAAACCCTTGTTTAAAGCAAATATAACTTTGTTTGGAACCTATTTGAATATTTTTGTTAATCACAAACAATGATTTTTCTATGACGAATTTATCAGAAGTGGTTATGAACTGTATACAAAGTGATTAAAATTTTCAGTTTGTGTGGAAATAAGATAATAATAAGTTCATTAAATCTTTAAACGAATTTCGTCAACTGTACTAGTTAATATATAATAGCTTATGCTTTAGTTTAGTCTCATGCTCTATATACATCATGAAACCCTTATAAACAGAAAGTAAGAAAAGACAATTTTTCTTAGAAAGTACAAAAATTAAGTGGACGTTATTTGAATCAGGATGATCCGATGTTTTCCTCACTAGACCACGAAGACAATGGCTACTCAAAGCTTTCCGAGTGATATTTATAGATAGTTTAACAGTTTGTTAACAGACTGCATACTCTAATAGGGAGCTCACTGCCTCCCGGTTAGGGTGTTTACTGCGACGATACACTCTACTTTTATCATAGTCTCTAAATCTGGATCATAATTATACTGAAATGCTACTTTGATCTGTAGTTTGAATTAACACAACGAAAAGAACAATGTTTCTAACAAACAGGTAATAAGTAAAAGTTGAACATATTTGACAATTAACTAACTAAATAACTAACTCTATATCTTTATGGAACTAGCAAGTTCATCGCCGTAGTAACAAACGTTCGCCATTGGATTCTATCCTGGGCAATATCAAGGCAATTTTTATCACGAACACCTACTTCTCGAAGATCTCTTCTAATATTGTCCTCCCAACGATGTGTCGGCCTTCCCAATGGCCTCCTTCCATCCGGGCTTCCAACCGGAATAGAATATAATCTTCGTGTTTCCCCCATCCGAGCTACATGGCCTGCCCACCTTAGTCGTCGCGATTTCATGTTTCAACATCTGGTCGTCGCGATTTCTACAACATCTGGTGATTCGTACAGTCCGTGGAGTTCTTCATTATGCAGTCTCCTCCACTCTCCAGTCATCTCGTCCCGTTTCGGCACGTATATCTTTCTTAAAACCTTATTTTCAAATACACGTAATTTATGTTCATCTGCTAGGGTCGTACTCCAACTTTCGCAACCGTAAAGTATTACCGGCAGAATAACCGTTCTGTATATTTTCAATTTCAATTTCCTTGATATTAATCGCGATGTTAGAAGTTTTTGGACTGAATAAGAAACATGCGTTCCCCGATACTAAGCGACTTTTTATTTCTTCCGTGACATCTTGTTACGTATGCTCCTAAGTATTTAAATTTGTTTACTTTCTCTAAGATTTCATCCCTAATTCTTATGTTTTTATTTCCTTCATTTGACAATAGTTGACAATAAAACTTTAAAATTGAAAATACAAAAATTAAATATGGCAGGAACGTAAAACTATGCATGTTATTGTGTACAATATATTCTGTATAGTGTAACTTGTATCTAATAATTTTACAATAAAAATATTTATCTTTCTCAGAATTTCTTGATAGGAATACGTTTAAATAAATTGGTATAATTACTTTCATTAATTTAAAACAAATTAAGAAAGAACATTGTAAAAATGACTGAAAATTAGTAGTTAAAATGTTTAGTCTTTAAATTGTTACTATTGTCCTTAATTGCTACTCAAATCCTTTAAAATCATTAATACTTATCCAATTCATGTACTTTGCTTCTGATTTCAAGAACAATCTGAAGTACCTCATTACGAAGACCAGGAAGATATATGTGAAATATTTCTTTTCACATTCATTGGAAGTAAAATAATTTCTTCATTGAGAACTTAAACAAAAAGAACTTCCTTCCTTCTACTTCTCCTTCAAGATTTATGCATCGTTTCTTTTCGACTTTTAATTTTCCTCTTTTGTCCTGTTTTCCTCGCTTCTCTCATGCTTTCTCCAATTTATCTTACTGCAAATTCTGAGCCAATCCGACTTTACATACCCTTTCTACCTCTCAAAGATTTTCTTTTAACAGGAGAAAGAAATAACCAAGACAAATACTTAGAAGAGAAGAACAAGTTCGTTCATTTCCTTTTCATTCACCATCTTTCTTATTTTCCCTCTTTTATTTTTTCTCATAACGTAAACGCGCGTAAAGCAGCCTTCGAGTTTCTTGATGGTTTCTCACCTTGTGTGAATTTATGAGAATTAGTGATTGCGAAATCATCAAATAATGATTTAAATAATGATGCAGATTACAAAATCATCAAAATAAATAAGCGAATTCAATAGCAATATTTTAAAGTCTATTTTACAGTATATCAGAAGGGAACTAGAAAAGGTTAGGATTTGAAATATGAACTTTTGTAATGACAAACCAAAGAGCAAAGGTAAAATGTTTGAAGGATAAACGAGAAGCGTGAGAGAAGAAGAAATATTGATTAGTCTTTGAAAGTCTCTTTTTTTATCCAAGGAAGCTCAATAGAACGAAGAGAACCCTGTAAGCTCTCAAAGGCCAGATCTCGTGTTAAGGAAGAACTTAAGAAAATCTTAAAGAGAAGAAAAGGGTGTAGGGACGAAGAAACATTGAGTTAAATAAACAGGAACAATGAGAGCATACTGCTATCAATCGCGCTTCCTTCAATTCCGGAAGGAATAGGAAAATAGATTTCAAGCACAAGACGGTGATCCAGGGAAATAAGAACACGTAGAAAGAAAGGCAAGGGAGAAATTCATTCAGAAGCTCTGTACATAAATGTTAATTCGGCTTAAGAAGAAAGCTAAAAGATAAAAGGATTTTATTCATTTTATCTTAAATTACAGGACAAAGCACAAATAAACGCAGAACAGTTGTTTATTCAGTTTTATCTTTAAAAAAGTTTTGTCGAATGAAGTCTCATTAATTAGATTACTAACTGTTGAATTTCAATCATTTGCTTTACCTAAAGAAGTGACGAATGTTGGATTGAGAATTATAATTAGGTCCGCAATTCGTCATATTTAATTGTCATAACTATTAACAATGTAATATTTTAATAAAATATGTAGAACTTAAAGTGGAGTTTCCCACATAAGTTATATACGAACTGAGTTCTATAAACAATATATAGCATATTTACTGATGTAGATTTAGAAGACAATCATTTCATAACCGCGTAATAGATTCTTCAAGAAATACTGTCCTTTACCAAATTACTCTTAATGACGTACATTAGTTTTTGATGTCAATTTACTTTAAGTGATTTCACAATTAGTAAAATACATGAAATCCAATTCAGTAGAAATATATCCCTAAGAAAATTCACTTGTAAAATTTCATATCAAAAGATGTCGACTATTTACGTATATACGATATAAAAACAAAATCTCACACAACAGTGTGCCTAAATACTAACATTGTGTTATCATATCAATGTATTAGGGAGACCACCATATATTAAACAATGATAATAATTTGATACTTTCCTTCTTTTCTAAAAAGAACATGGCTTTTCTCGTAGAAGTTGTACAACCTAGAAACCTATTAAATCTAGAACTAAATTATCTTTAATTCAGTATGTAATATATCCTATTTATTGATGTCGGAAAAGAGGAAAGATGTACATTGTGCTTCTATTGTTTTATTTTTCGAAAACATGAAAGTGCCCTTCTGATTTACAGATGCTAATTTAACATTCCAGTGATAAAAAGTACATATCTTCACTAATTTACGAAGGAAAGTTTACATAGAAAAGATCAATTATTAAGTTCATAAAATTCTCACATTTGTTCATGCTTTCATTATTTTTTTAAGGTTTTTAGGTAACCTTAGCTCATGGCAAATTCGTGCTTTGAAGAGAGCTTTCTAATTTTGAATACACTACAAATTTACCTATAAGATTAAACGAATACTTCAAACACTGGAATGTAAGGAAAATTGAATCGCGGAAAGTTGAAGTTTCAATAAAATTAAATATTATGTGATTCTTATGTTCTTAAAATTATTACACAATTAGTTTTACGTAGGACTCACATTCTTACATTATTCTGCTTGTTGGAAACGTAGGAGAAAAGTATTTATTAGCAATTTTAAATAAAGTAATGATTTTGAGGAAGGAAGCACAATTATACACTTCTTATTCCCGATTTATTGTGAGAAGAATTTTATTCTGAACTCAATATTACTTCGTTACTACGATGGTTGGTTCTTTCCTTACACTCACAAAATTTTAGTTTTCAAGAACATCAAACAAAATATATCGATTTAAACACAAGCTGAGAATATCGCCTTGGCTTAGGTAGTGAATGAAGAGGATATTAATGAAAAGGCAAAATAATGAAAATAAACTGTACGGCTCCTTGGTTGATTTGAACGTGAGCCTAACCGTAAGTTGCCGTGTTGTACACCTGTAATTAATTTGTAAAAATAATTTAATGCTGTACAAACTTTTCGCTGTCTTTGTTCTATGTGAATTCACAGAGGATGGTGTTCTTAGTCAAAAAATAATGGGGCGCGCTCTCATATACAGACACTTAATAAATTATTGAATTGGCGCGTCCCATGCTTTTCTTTCTAGTCATGCATAAACAAAATTATTTTTTACTTTTTAGAACAAATTTTTATAAGAAAAGTATGTCTTTTAAAAGTTGTTTTTATTATTTTGTTTGAAGTTATTACTGTGTTCGTATATAATTTCTCAAGCTAATGCTTTGTGAACCAAATGCTAAAGTGTTCTGCAGCCAGTCAAACCCAATATCGTTGCAGATTAGTATTTATTTTAGGGTAAAGAAGTCCATATTTAATTCAAAAAAATATTTAAATATGCTTTTAAAATATATAGAAATATAGGCCTATGAAAGTAACAATGGAATATTGTAGGGCTGTCAAAAATATCGATATACCGAAATACGTATCGGTATTTTGAAATACTTAAAATTAGGTATCACCCACACCTAAATATCGATGTACCGATATACCGATAATACCGAAATGACGAAATACGGATAATACCGAAATATCAAAATACCTATAATACCGAAAATACCGAAGTATCGAAACACCGATAATACCAAAATATCGATATACCGAACAGTATGAACATACTTAACAATATTGGAATATTGAAATACTGAATTCCTCTGAAATTCTGAAAAAAAAAATAATACTAATAACTTATATAGAGGAAGTAGCATGGCAGAGCTGAAACCAGATCTGTTATGGTGACCCGGACATACGTGATCCGGTCTAAAACTTGACCCGATTGACCCGGTCTGAAAACTTAATTAGCTCCAGTTTCGTAATTTTCGTGCTCTGGGGTCACCCTACAAACGCAAGCAAATAATCAAATGCTCTACTTTGTCTTTCGGGTGACGAGACCTAAATAGGATCACCGAATCAGGCCGGGTCCCGAGCATAGACCCGCCCCAAAACTTGACGTACTGTGCTATAACAAAAATCATTCTAGTGTTGATTGGAGATGATCAAACGGATCCAGATATAGTATATCCGGAACGGTGACTATCTGGATCCGAGTTTCGAATATTCGCATATCTGGGGCATGGACACATCATCATAGTCTTTCCTAATTCGTACGTATTTTGGGGGATTTTTTAGGCTACCAAACGAGGTCTTATTTTGGTTTCTTTTACCCTTCATTTTGGAATATTGTTAGGGGATAGAGGGAAACCAAATCATAGAAAGAGAGAAGAAATTGCTTAGTTGTACATGAATTGCAGGAGGAGTGTCATTGAAACCAGTCATATAAGAGTCTGTTACTAATACATATTGGAGTAACATTGGAGTGACAAAAGGAAACAAATAATCGACAGCACCTGCTTGTCTCTTGAAATCCCACCCTTCCCCATCACCCACCGTGACTGTCCTTTGCTTTGTGACGAGGTTATCAGTCAGATGGAATAAATATTGCGCTGTTAAAAGGAAACAACAAAAACATGTCCTCCTCCAATTCTCTTTTAAGCATGCAGCGAAGTAAAAAATATACGAAACTCCTTTTCCAGATTACATAATTTACTTTTGAGAAACAAAGCAAGTATTTTAGACGTTAAAAAAATGTCCCAATCAACTAACTTCGAACAAAAAACGATAACAACCAACTACACAACTATCTCCATAAAATATATTTTTCGAGTTTCAGATACATTGAATTAAATTGGCTTTATTTATGGTAAATTATGAAAGGCCCTGGCCAATACTTTCCCCATGTTCTGCCTAACCTCATCCCAGCCTCTCTCTTTCTCTTTCTTCTCTCTCTCTCTCTCATTTTCTCTCTCCCTTTCTTCTCTTCTCTCTCTCTCTTCGTCTCCCCCCTGTCTCTCCTGAAGACAAGAAAGAAGAAGGAAAAGGAAATAGAAATACAAAGAGCTCTCTCTCTCTCACCGAACAGCCATAGCTCAATAGTAGAGCGTTGGCGTAGGATTCGCATTTTCTTCTTTGCCGCCATCTTGTTTCCTAGCACTTTCTTCTTTGGCGCTACCTTGAAATACCTACGGTCACGTACTGCAGTAATACGTAACGATTAGAAATCGGGACTTGAGCCCGCCCTTCTATTTTTAGCACGCCTTTCTATGGCCACCATTTTCTTTTCTGTCGCCATCTTGAAATCCCTATGACCACGTATAGCAGTAATCGGACATATCCCGCCCCCTCCAAACATTCCCTTTGGCGCCCGGCGGAGTCAGCGGCCTTATGAAATTATAAACCTATAACCTGTAGGTGACTAAGTTCAGTAATCGTGTAAAAAATCACTCGATTCGGTTCACCCGTTTAGAATATTAATGCGATCATACTTCGCCGCTTTCCCGTTGTCCTTCATTTTCTTTTGGCCGCCATCTTGAAATGAAATGGCGCGACTGACAACTTTTACCGTACCGGTTCTGTTCTCTGTGACACTAACTTAAAGTGTGTGCAAAAGCTCAATGCTCTATCTTGTGCCCTTCGAGATTCACAAACAAATAAATTTCTGTAAATGAAATTTTCAAAATTACCCAAAATTTTGATCATGCTCGAACTTTCGATAATAGCCGAAACTTCGATAATACTCGAACTTTCGATAATACCCGAGCTTTCAATAATACCTGAAACTTCGATAATTTCAAATACCCGAACGGTTTCGAGTAACCGATGACAACTCGATAAATTTTCACACCCGAAATTCGATAGGTCCTCAGCCTTATCGAACACCCCTAAATATAAATCAATAATAATAAACATCATATTCATTAGGGCTCATTTTCAAACCAGCTTGATTTGCTTGCGATTTGCGTGAATAGCCAATTGAAACATGTGTTACACGACTTACAACACGTAATGCCGTAAAACTACACCATGAAACACCACGTGTTTCAACTGGCTGCTCACCGTCGCAAGCTTCAAAGGAAAGTAGCACTTACCTTATTATTTGATACCAACACTGCCTTATAAAGAATATTATAAAGAATATTATATTCTGTTTTTTTTTGTTTTTTTTTAAGAAAATATTTTCTAATATGAACCTGGCAACAAGAAATCTGCAAGCTCTATTCTCTAATGTCATTGGTGGTTGACTCACTATGCCCTCTTACGGCGGTTTAGCGAAACGAAGATAAGAGGAAGAAAATATATTTGTTCGTGGTTGAGGAAATTAACGTCGAATTAAGTAAATAAGGTAAGTTGAAAGCTTCCTATTATGTATAGAATTCTGTAATACATAATATTGAAACATATTGTGGAATTTTAAGGCGATCGTGTATGGGAAATGCTCTTGACGTACATATTTACAGTGGTGAAAATGGCGAAGGAAATCAAGGAATAATTTAGTGTCAAGGGGTGGGTAATATGCAGCCACTCTATCGAAACAAATGAATTGTCTCCTAGCTAGACAAAAGAAACCAGTGACACCCACATTGGCCATTTCTCGCTATCCACTTCGGTTAGTAGTTTATAATTTAGATTCCGTTGCATGTTACTACATGAATTTTATTGAAATTCTATATGTACTACATCGATCGACCTACTTTTGAAATCTATTTATAACCATAGTTTGCGATAGGATACTTCATGTTTTGAGTATATTTGATATTAAATAACCAAGTTGTCTCACAATCAACTGCGCAAAAAAGATAATACGTGTGGTATGAATTCACCCTAATATACGTGTTTATTATTATTTTAGATATTCCAATCATACGGAATAACCAGTTAGGGTTCCCAACTATGGGTAGACCCATTCCGTGACAAATATTTACCCATGAACCTGTGCATACTCATTTATCTGGAACGACTTAAGAAGCGACAGACACACACTTGTTACCAGAGAAATTTGTAAAAAAAAAAAGACTGTTACAACTAAAATTATAAAGCTAGAATTATAAATATTACATAATTAGTTTTATTACTATTGATATATATTTTATAACTTTCAGGTTTGTAATTTCCATTGTTATATAAGTGCGTAGACCAAGGACATATTCAATGGGTGGTACCGGGAAACCCCAAACTCAGTTTATGGAAAAATGGTATAGCTTCAGGAGTAATTATATATATTTAATATTCATTTTATGCCCAGACACACCTTGGACCTCCCGCAATTCCTTGGGCACCTCCCAAAACCAACTTCTGGATACGTGCCTGGCATAGACACATACTTTTAAAAAAAACGTAAATTTCCCAAAAGTATCATCATCAAGACCTCAAAACAACAGAAAAAAAAACTAGTTGCAGCTATGGCATATTCCACTCAAATGTTCAGGGTCGTTTTTAATAACCCTGCGATGGAAAAAATCCGGTAACGAAATTTTGGTCCTATAATTGTAACAACCAATCTAAAAACTATCAAATCAAGTGAAATATTTGTTAGATTGACTTTTAATGATTTTTAAAAGTATTTTTAATGCGAAGAAGAAAATAAACTCTATGAACAAGCACGGAAAAGACAGGAACACCAATTATTTTTCTTACTTGCAACCACTACTGTTGGGAAAACAAACCGTCGTGACCTCAGCTGAATTTTTAAATCGGATTTTTTCCTGAGATTTGGCCTTCTTTATTAAATCCTGTTCTTATGTATTCGTAGAACAGTTATATTTACAGGATTAAGCAAACTCTGCCAAACATTGCAATTGCGATAGTTGCGACCTAGTTTTTTTTTAACCAACGTACCATATATTCATTATTCAAGAAAGGGAAGATTGAATTCCGGGATTTTAACCGTCCCGGTGAACAAAAAGATTTTCCGGGATAAGACGAAGATTTTCTGGTTAATCCCGCCCAAACCTGGACAGTTGGAAACCCTATAACCAATAGGCAGTGATTCTGCCAGGATTTTCAGTTTGGGGATGTGTAAAATTACGATTGAGGGTGTAAGTAGAGTTTTGCAGTGTATCTATATTTTGAACCATAAAAAAATAAGTTGAGGGTGTACTCGATAATTTGGAGGCGTGACAGCCTCTATTGGGATCCTGGAAGAATCACTGCCAATAGGTTATAACCCGAAGGTAGGTCCTAACCCGAAGGTCGCAAGACGGTGGATGGTGGTCTGTCATTGCCTTCTATCGCATGAAGATGACGTTCTAAGGACGGAACCTACAGCTTATTGTGGGCCCTAAACCACTTGTGTTTCCTCTGATAATCGAACCTAGGATTCCGTGATTGCAAGAAAGCGAGCGTTACAACTCAGCCAAGGGGACACTATGATATTAAGTTCACCCTATTATACAGGGTGAATTAAAATTCACTACCTACTTCAGGATAGAGGGTCGGAGCTCGAATAAAATACTTGATATTTGGTTTCATATACCTTGATTTGTGAGACCGTTTTCACTTTTGTAAGGGTATAATATTTTATGGTATTTTTGCATTATATGCACTCAGACTCTAACGCACACGAAAGCAGGAGAGAAACAGACATCAGATTTGCGTATAAATTCCTTGATTTAGTTTGCTGCTTTCAATCTGGCAAGATAACATGTTATTTTTTCATGCACTCAGTAGGATACCCCTGCTAATTCACTCCATGATTTAATTACACATTAATTAAACACCTGGTTATTTCATGAGTCTCTGACTGTTACCCTCCAAATTCACTCCGTGGATTGACAGCTCGCTAATTGAGACATGCCCCCTTGACCTTTATTTCTTACCCCTTTCCCTGGCCAGGAGCACAAGAACTTATTGCTGTTGAAGCCTTGTTTCATCTTGTCGGAAGAAGAAGAACAGCAAATTAATAAGTTTTGAGAAAAAAAATAGAGTTACCTTTTTTCTTCACGACCCTTTCTTTACCAGACAACACAACCGGAGATAATGAAGTCATTGCCTAGAGGCCAACGCCAAGAAAAAAAGCAAAAAGGCTAGAGATTAATATTTTTAAACGAAATAAGAAATAAAATTATTATTGTCGACAACGAGACATGCATGTAAGATATTTCAAGTACTTGTGAATATTAAGAAGATCTAGGAACATTGTATTGGCAGTAACATTGTTTGATGCAATTTTAGTTAGGGTTGATGCTTGATAGAAAGAATTATAAACACAGATTTTGCGTATTAAAATGTAATTTGACTAAACTTGTGCTGAAAAGCTTGCAAAGGCCTTAGTAAATTATAGAAAGAAAACGAACACGAAAAGAATCATTGAATATAAGTTGGAATTGAGATATGCAGAAATATAAACACTGATTTTGCATAATAAAATGTAATTTAACTGTTTTGCTGACTTGTGTTGAAAGAAAAGAATGTCATTGCGGCAGATCCAATGGTTAAAGTTTAAGTTGCTCCAAGTGTGAGATTTTGTTACCTTGCGGCAGATCCAATGGTTAAAGTTTAACTTGCTCCAAGCGTCAGATTTTGTTACCTTGCGGCAGATCCAATATTTAAAGTTTAACTTGCTCCAAGTGTTAGATTTTGTTGCCTTGTGGCAGATCCAATGGTTAAAGTTTAACATTAAGGTTGTTGTGGTATAGTGGTGATGGTTACTGAAGATAATACTTGGACGGATATTGAAACATTTGACTAATGCTGACTGATAAATACATATGTGAAGACTTTAGTTGTTTGTTTTAGGAATAATGCTGATGGCAGAATGTCGCCTTATGATATAATTATATATTGAACTAACACACATTTAAGAATTTTGATTGGAGT
>JAGDQP010023796.1:16618-28715 GCA_022664845.1 Lepisma saccharinum | reverse complement strand
TTGCGCCCACAAAACTCTGGTCGCAAATCAGTTACAGGCCGATTTGTATTGACTGGCTTCGATAAATATATTAGTATGAAGCTAAAATTAGCTTGTGAAAATATTATAAACGGAACGGAGTGCTATTTGGCATGATTAAATAATAACTTCAATGTCCTTCCCACTCAGTAGAAGCAGGAGACACTATTCAATTAGGATATGAACTCTAGTAAATACCTTATACATGTTAATGTTACGTCACTGGCTTTATTTATATATAAGGACTAAGTGTGAAGTAAGCACATGCATTTAATGAATTTAAATGAATTATTCAGGAGAACGCTCTTGTTTATTTTCTTCAGTAAGAATATGGACATTAAATACAAACGTGAAATTTTAATCTGCACGCAGTTTGAAAACACGTACCATGAAGAATGTATTTGTACTAATAGCGTACCGGTACCTTTGTACATTGTGTGGGAATTGACGTTTTCAAACTATGTCATTATATGGCCTTTCATGTATGTTCAGATAGCATCTGAAACAATTTGTGTGTATCTCAGGTCATTTAGAAACACATAGTATTGTTTTTGAACAAAATAAAAAATGAAATGCGAAACATTAACATGTATCAAGTACCTACAGAATTTGAGTGTTTTCCCAGAGTATCTTCACGATTAGTAATTTCCTATATTAGATACTTCCTTAATATGGCGTTCTGCGTTATTAAAACGTTGTTACTTTCATTATTTCAAATGCGTAGAATGCAGAGTGCGATATAAAAGCAAGGGGTGATGCGAATGCAAGGACGCATACGCCCTTCTACATTGCGTCTTTGCACTCATATTACCCATTGATTTTGCACCACATTCTGCATTCTACGAATTCAAAATGAGGAAGTCACTGTGAAATATATTCGACGCCATACAACACGAGTACCTAATTGTAAGAATTATTTCGTGATTAACTCAGCAAGTTTTGTTACCCCTAGCAGTGAGTCATTTGAGTGATTCAAAGTATTGTCTTGTTATATATATATATATATATATATATATATATATATATATATATATATAAAACTAGCTCCTTTGATATACTGTCCGTGATTTTTGTAACAGTTCCGAATCAGTTTGAGCTGACTTCATGGAGAGGAGATTGAACTATTTAATCGGAATCGATTGACGATCGAGTTTTAAAACGATTAATCATATTGGGGTGTTGATCACTTGTAAGACCACTTAAATGTGGTTACGATAACTGATCCTGCTTACGCAGTACTGATTAAAGTTTAGGTTCAGTTCTGTTTCAAAATAGCAAACCGAATTTCTTTTACACACGGAATTTAATGTGTTGTTATCTGAAATTCTAGCCTCTTACTGCTACATACAAAGTGTTTCTGATATCATAATCTTTACCGTACAGGTACCGAAACGGTATACAAATTAAAGCTGAACCGAGAAGAGAAAGGGGATATTGCTCATGTAGAGCGAGTATATAAATGCAAAGGTTGACTTTTTAATAGGAGAAAACGTAATTACATGTATCTGAAGGACAGCGGAACCTTCATGTTTGTGGTTGATAAATTGGAAATAGTTTTAATAACTTTTGGTTTAGTAGCTAGTATTCCTTGAGGAAGGAACTCTAGATACCCCTCTAGACCCCATAATGGCCTATGCTAACCTAACATATTATATTAAGTTATAAACCGAGTAAATAATATATCTTTAGATAAGCTAAAACTACTCTAATGTAAATCACTTTACATATTCTTACCAATCGATTCAGTCTGAGGAGTATCTAACTAAATATCGATCACCGTCACATTTGCAATGGTTTTCAAAATGCTGTAAATCTGCATTATAATGCTACGTAAGAACATCTTTATTAAAACAGTAACATAATTCAGAAACATCATTAAAAACAGACGCCATTTTCCTTGTTTACACCACGTGAGCGCGTTAGAAGTGTCTGATTGGCTGCCAGTCTGTATCGAAAGTTTGTAACGAAGCTGCCTATTGGCTAAAACATATATAATGTTTGCTATGAGTTTGCCATAAGAAGACGCAAATATCCCTTTGCGAAGCCGAACTAAGTACAATATTTAATTCCGTCGCCAAGCTCACGGCAAACGCGTAGCAACTTCTAGTCAATGAAATTGCATTGCGTTGCTGAAACAGATTTCGTAAATATGATATTTAATCGGGCCCCAGGCTCCCAGGCTCTCAACAGCAAGTTGCCGTCCAGAGCAATGCAGCGAAATAACACAGCGGCCGAAAGTAGCCACTAGTGCTACCTTTTACCTGGGCGTAGAATCCAAATTCTCGTGCTACTAAAGAAAAACCCTTTAGTTTCTGCGCACTTCGAATTCCGAAATTGGGCACCGTGATAAATCTAGCTTATTATGAGATCTATCATAGCATCATGAGGAGAAGTATAATTCAACTTCCTTATGGCTCTATATTATGCTCGCTTAACGCAATGTACATTAGCTTGTAAAATGTTGAAAATACCAAGCCAAACTCTTCTAACCTAATCTAGCCTAACCCAATGAAGAATCGTACTGCAGCGAGAAGGTGCACCAAGTTGGAAGTCGATGACAGGATTGTCAGTGTTAACGCAAATGTTTTAGAAAGTTTACGCTATGGCAACTCTGAGGAGAGAAATGAAAAATGAGGAGACCAATATGGCAGACGGGGAAGCACGTAAACAAATAGGTGGTAGATACGAAGGCACGTACGAAGGTAAATAGAATTTTGACATATAGTGGAAGCAATTTGTATAGTACCAGATGGTAGCCTATAGTAAATTGCTTGTATTATTTAAACAGTTGAATAGTATTTTTAGAGTTCAACGTAGCTACAATGTGCATTAAAAATTATTTCCCAATCTGTTTAAGTAGTGAAATGCAAACTCATGGTTTTCTGAAATGTGTTCATGCGTCTCTGTAAAATTATAATAGAAATGAGTAATGAGGGAGTAATCTGATTGCTATTATCTATGAAATTCATAATCCTCTGCGAGTGACATTATCTGTATGCTAAAGATGTGAAAGTCGAGGTCAGTCACTATATGGCAAAGGCTACTCGTGTACATTTCAAGATGTTCTTGAGACTACAAAGCAAGATACTTGTAGGGTTCCCAATTTTAGGTTGACCCATTCCGGGACAATTGCCGATAGATAGTGATTCCACCGGACCCCCATTCCCTGTGGGGGTGCCACCCCAGATTCGCGGCAACAACCCCCAACTTTAAAATGTTTGGGAGAAAAAACTATATAAACCGTCCAAAACTCCACTTATACCCTCCCAATTTTGACTTAACCCCCCCCCCCAAACAATCCGTGGCAATAGGCGTGTGCATACTCATTTATGTGGGATGTGAGGAATATGACTGTTCCCAGAGTAACTTTTAAAAGAAATGCAACAACAACAGAAAAGGCCACTTGTTTTTTCTAGCGCACGCGAAAATAGTATTTTTTTTTAGCTTGCAGTCACTCCACAGTTCTCCCCTCCGTTTGCTACCTGCTGCAGCCTGCAACAATCATTCTCTGGAAACCCGATGCCATCCGCGGTACAACTAAGCTATGTTACTAGCAGAGCAAAGGGTTCTTTTTACAGAATTAAGCATTGTTTCGTTCGAGCAAACATTGCGATTGCGATAGATACATACTTGAATTTTTTGGGGCAATGTATTTATTATTCAAGAAATGGAAGATTGAATTTCGGGATTTTAACCATCCCGGTGGAAAATAAAATCTCCGGGGCAAGATGTAGAATTACTGGTTAATCCCACCCAAACCGGGACAGTTTGGGAACCCTAGATACTTTTCGTAATTGTTGTGTACCAGTCCGCGTTTTCATGACAATATTTGATTTGTATTTGGGAATTAAAAAGTAAATTAATCATAAATATGTGTTTTAGTAATGATGAGATGATGTAATGTCCTACTACGTTGTTTACACCTGTTAGGATAAATTGACCCAACTTTAGACTTTTTAAGATTGTTATAGTGATAAGATAATAATTTTGCCTGGTCGAAGTTGCAGATGGGAATAAATTATATTGCTTTCCAATGCATTAGTTTAGCAGACTGTTCTACCGATGTTAACTTCTTTTTATCACCGTTTTTGCAAATTTACGTGCTAGTTTAGGTTTCTTAGGTTAGGTTAGGTTAGATTAATGTAGTACACTGTTCTACCGAATTTAACCTTTCTTTTCGCCGTTTTTGCAAACTTCTGTTAAAAAAAGAAAATGATGTTCGCATTGCAACTAGTGTGCTTCGCCATTCCTCACACATCAACTGACAATTTCTATATTTTTTCGCTTTCCGAAATCACTCTACATTTATTTCTACACATTGTTCACTGTCACACCTAACGTTTAGAATTTCATTTTTTTTCCTACGACGGATTCCATTTCAAATCGTTCTGGCAAGAGTAAAATAGTCCCCATCATGATCTCAGATTTCTTTCATACTTTTTACACGAGATCTACGTGTAAAATTACTAGACCAATATATTTTCCTTTTACCCCCCAAAAATTTTCCTTCGATTTATAGGATTTCAAAATGGCCGGCCTCAGCACGAGTAGTTCGAAAAAGCAAAATTCATGTCAAGTTTATTATGGAGAAACTAATATACTTAGTAGCATACGCTGAATGGTATGAAGAAAATAAAGTAGTATGCTTCAGTGGAGGGTAAAATTTTCCCTGGTGCTCCAACAAGATTCGCGCAATTAACTCGCAATGTTGCCAACTTTTGATATATTTTTTCTAACTTTAGTTACAATGTTTTCGGTATCCATGGGTCGTACGACCATTTACTTTCACCATCATAAACACCTCTATAAAGTGTGTTAAAATTGTAAAGGGTTTGCGTTTCTGATCATTACGTCTCAAGTTACTGCGTCATGAAAAGCTGAAAAGTTCATTAAGTGGCCATATTTGGGCGCCATTTTCTCAAAAACTCACCTTTTAAAAAAAATTTTACTAGTATTCGAGAAGTGCCTGAACATTAATATCCTTTTTACCGTTTGTGCGGCCCGAGCCCCTAACCTTCGCAATTAATTATTGAAATTTCAATTTTTGTACTCGTGACACTATGATTTTTTGGTGGTTAGAAATGGACATTTCATTGTTATATGTTCTGTTTACCATTGCTAACTTACACAAAATGTACAAAATATCATATACTCAGTGCATCCATGTTTCATTACAGATATAATACTTCAATAATTTTAGAAAAAGAAAAAAAAAACTGCAACTTTGACAACTACAAATATTTTGACCTCTTATGAAATTAATTGACACTGTGATAAATGTTTGACTTTGTTTATGAAACAACAATATTTGTTTATAGATATCAAAGAGTTAAAAGTATGTGACTGGACCGGGAATCGAACCCGGGACCTATGGGTAACGGCCCAATGCGCTAACCTCTGCGCCACCTAGTCCATCCGCTTCCCAATCACACACCTTCCACTCTTGATGTGTGTCTCATAAATAGTGAACATATCACACGGAGGAAATAATTTCAAAGTTGGAATGGAGGAAACTTCCGATTTTTTTTAATACATCATCATTAATGATATCATTAATAGGTATCAGGTGCAGATATCATTAATATTAAAGGAAAGTCCAAGCACGACTGGGATTTGTCGTTTCGAGAGAGAACATGGACATCAAGAGTGGAATGTTGGGAAGCGGATGGACTGGGTGACGCAGGGGTTAGCGCATTGGGACGGTTACCCAAAGGCCCCGGTCCAGACACATACTTTTCACTCTTTAATATTAAAGATATCTGCACCTACAAAGGCTCGGTGCATGAAAATCGGAAGTTTCCTCCATTCCAACTTTAAAAATATTTGTTTACTTTATTGAATGTTTGAATAATTAGATTCTACATATTATTTTTAAACTGAAAGAATTCGATAATAAAAAAAATGTAGTACTATAATAAACTTGTGAAAACACGAGTTAATCGTTTGTGCAATAAAAAATACTGTACCTGACTTAACTAACTTCCACTTGTGTTTGTTCACTAATTTTATTAAATTTACTATGCGTTTATATATATAAAAAAGAGAAAAGTTATTTTCATTAAGAAAATAAAATCAAACCAAACCACACCAGGATTCGATCCCGGGTTCCTTGGATTAGCTTTCCGACATACTACCAATACGCTAAATTGGCATCTGGAAGCACCTGCTTGGAAGTAATATTTACTTTTAAAGAGTAATGCGCGAGAATGGCTGACCCTCGTGCGCTCTTCCTGTCGCTAGTCGCAAGTATACTATAACACGTTTTCTAGACATTTCAATTTTAGATAACTAAGTAACACCACATTTGCTGTTATTACTATGTAATACGATACTCTGCACAAACAATATTAGACTTCAAAACATTCGTATGGTAGCTATAAGAACACTATAAAGTGATATAAAACTTTATATTATGCTAAGTCCAGATATACGAGTGTTTATTGCTAGCAGAAAACAAAAACACACATCCTTAATATTTTCAGTCAGATAAAAAAGAGTAACATGCATTATTAAAGGGAGAGTCTGTTGAACCGAGTCGAAATTCTGGGCGCCTACCGGGTAAGCGAGACGCCGTTTAGGCACAAATCCAGTAGAATTCTGTTCTTAACATTCCATTTGACTATGTTAATTTTTTGAGAATTTTTGTTCAGGCAGAAGAGCACAATTAACAGTTTAATTGGCTGTGGATTCAACGACCGCCCCCCCCCCCTAGTACCGTAAGGGTTAAATATCTGCGACAGGTTGCATGAAAGTTTCTTTCTTTGTTTAAATCATTATTTGTATTCATCCGCCGTAGCCTTATTGAAGTAATAATAATATAAATATTTGAACAACCAGTTTTAAAAGCCATTCTTATATATTAATTGAATCAATTATAGTTTCTCATTAACAGGCAATATTTATGTGAAAAACACATGTAATTTTAACACTGAAAACATTGTCTTGATGCTATTTTTTTAACATTACCTTCGTGTTAATAATTTAACAATAATAAGAGTTTAATATTTTATCGTTTAGTTATTGTAACGTATTTACTAGCTTTGTCGATAGTATTCTTTTACTTGTGTCATTCAATAAATCAACATACATTATATATCCAAGAGAATAAAAAACAACGTACAGTACATACTTTTCTATTGTCTATATAATTTGCAGTTCTTCCTTTTGTTGTTTCGCTGTACTGGTCCCTTCTTTGAACTTTGATCCATTATAGCTGCATAAGTTAGCAACACTAATATCTGATATGCATATTGTTGGCTTCCTCTTCGCCTACAGCAGACCTAGTGCCATTTGAAAAAAAAATACAACCTTGGGATGGCTTGGCAACACTGTGGTAACGCTGATTTCGTCCTATTTCACCCTGCCACAGGTATTTTGTTACCTGAACACATTTCCTTCTTTTTTGGATCATTTTCGTGTTACTTACGGGTGTCTAGTTTGTACATACCACCAGAAAATCATAGTGTCACGAGTACAAAAAATCGAAATTTCAATAATTAATTGCGAAGGTTAGGGGCTCGGGGCGCACAAACGGTAAAAAGGATATTAATGTTCAGGCACTTCTCGAATACTAGTAAAAAATTCAGATTTCTAAAAGGTGTTTTTTTTTTAAATAATGGCGCCCAAACATGGCGACATAATTATTTTTTCAGCTTTTCATGACGCAGTAACTTGAGACGTAATGATCAGAAACGCAAACCCTTTACAGTTTTTAACACACCTTATGGAGGTGCTTATGATGGTGGAAGCAAATGGTCGTACGACCCATGTGTACCGAAAACATTGAATCTAAAGTTAGAAAAAATATCAAAAGTTGGCAACATTGCGAGTTAATTGCGCGAATCCTGTTGGAGCACCAGGGAAAATTTTACCCTCCACTGAAGCACACTACTTTGTTTTCTTCATACCATTCAGCTTATGCTACTAAATATATTAGTTTCTCCATAATAAACTTTTAAACTTTAGATTTATTTTTTGCTTTTTCGAACTACCCTTGCTGAGGCCGGCCATTTTGAAAGGTTACAAATCGAAGAAAATTTTTTTTTTGGGTAAAAAGAAAATAATATGGGTCTAATAATTTTGCACATAGATCCCATATAAAAATTATGAATGAAATTTGAGACAGTCGTGGGACCACCCTGGACAATTTGAAAAGGAATCAGTCCTACCAATACTTATCATTGTATTTCACCTGTAAATTTTTCATTTGGTAGGACCGTCTGCCAAACTGAAACCCTTTGCAGAATGCCCGTAAAGTTCTCTGCTCCTATATATGAAGCTCAAATGGGTGCCGTAAATCACAATTCAGTCCACTATGTATGATATTGCATTAACGTAACTGCCCCATTGCAAGCCATTTATATTTCTTGTGCACGTTATTTTTTTTTATATTTTTTTTGTACTTGAGTAATATAACCTAACCCATCGAATCTGAAGTAAAAAATAAATAACGAGGTTAATACTAAAACGGACATGAAATGCTTAGAAGTGTACTACCTAATCTTTCTTCAATAGAAACTGAAGTTATCTCAAGTTCATTGCATACTGCATAAGACACGACAGCTTATATACTGCCCTAATAAGTTAAAAGGCCCTTACTCGAAACCATTCGCTTTTGAGTAAAAAGGTCAAAACGTGTCTGATCTTTGTATGGTAGCTTATGGCAATGGCGAAGTAAAGTTACGTCACAGAACCCACATGATCAACATAACAGCACTAGTTTCGCATTCATTGGGTAAAGGAAGGTCCGAAAATTCATGGATTGTTCCGGCCGGCGTTAGTACCGGAATAAGTTATTTTAGAAGAAGGTAAAAGTTAACTGAATTATCCATTAAGGCAATGTTTCAGATACTTTTGTTGTGAATATCTAAGAGCGTCTTTGCAGGACAAAGTATGTACGATGATATTGTAAGAAATAGAGAGTATGTGACACACTTATGGGATAATCATGCAGTTGCGTGAGAACGTCCACACTTCGTGAGTTGCGTCCATTTCGTTTTGAAATTACGAAGGAAATAAAACCCAAATGCATACAAATTGTTCATTATTGTTGTGACCTATCGATATGTCCCAGGAGGACATAACGGGCTCATCCTCCCTAAGCATCGCAGTGTTGTAGCTGTTCTGAACGCTTATGATGGGCCCATAGGCTACTGACCGTCGGTAGTTCTGTTCTACTGTTGTCACGCATCACACAGTGGTAAGTTTAACAATTTGCTATTTCTAGCTTACGGTATCTATCTGCCAAATTTGAGACTGCTATGTTCTTTCCTTCTTGATGTTGCGTTCGAACAGTGTATAATTCTTTTCTGTTGCATTAGTAGGTTTGCTTGTGAAGGTGCAGTTTCGTTTTAGCGTATGCAATGGCCGCATTCAGTGAATGCATGCGACGGAAGAATGTAGTTGGCTAGTTTCGTTTGTGCATTTGGCGCGTGAGCGACGCCGTACTATATCTATACATTTGTATGACTTACTTTTCGTGCATTGCAAGTTTAAGATCTTTGTGTAAACAATATTTCTTAAAGTATCAGAATTTTAGACATGATTACAAACAACTATAATAATAATATAAGCAGCATTTTAAATTAACCCTTTAACTGCCATGAGGCATCAACGTTATGCCTCACTGTTTTTATAAACTTGTGCCGCGTGGCACTTATAGATGCCTCGCGTTGATTTTTTTTGTTTGTTGCGTGGTATCACGAAAGCCCACGTGAAACGTTTTAATGTGTTGAAATCTTTATGCCAGTGGCCCCATAGACCTGTTTATGAATTTGGCCTCTGGAAATGTGGTACAGTATTAGTTTCACAGTGCATGTAATTATGATATTTTTTTGTTGCAATACATGACTTTCAAATGTTTCAGGTGCATATATTATTTATTGTGCTTTAGTTATTTGTTACAATTAATCAAATAATTGAACATAAAACGTACAAAGTTTTTTGTCTAGTGCAAGTTTGTAGAAGGACACTTTGATAAACAAATAAAAAAACTTAGTATATCATTCTCTCTTTAGTTTTACAAATATAAGAAAATTGAATATCCAGCCTGCAATATGCTTAGAAAAATAGACATTGAAGTATTTGTTTACCCCTACAAAATGGAACATATAGTGTAACTTCGGAGAAAATACAAAAATTATACCGTATATAATGTTTTCCTTTCATGTTAGTATTTCACGCATGTATTTAGTCGAGTATTGAGTATATACGTCAGGATAACCATATTGTATCTTCGCATCTGACAAAACGAACCCTGCGAACACCTCTGAATTGTAGGTACAAAATTGGCATATTGTAACCACAATTTCGAGAAGTAGTGGCGAACCCAGGGTTGGGTTCAGAGGGGTGATTCTTTGCTTCCAGTTTTTGAGAGAGAACAGAATACTAGAATAAAAAATGAAGGTAAAATATGAATCTCTTGGTCCATCACAGTCTCTGAAAAATAAGCGGTATTATTTACTCCCATTTTTTTTTTTTTTTTTTTTTTTTTTTTTTAAGAATCAGTGACTAGCACAGTCATCAATATTTTAGCATCGTTTTTGTTTCTATTATTCTGCTCGTTCTCAAGAACTGGGAAGCAAAGAACCACCCCTCTAAACCCAACTTTGGGTTCGTCACTGCCTCTAATGTACCCACAGTTCAAAGGTACAGTTTGTGCACTGTATAAAGCAAATAAGATCTCAGATGTATTTTGTTTACATTAGCTGTTCTATAGTATGTTAGAGTTCACAAAAGCACAATTACTTTTTCCTGCTAATGTGTTTTACAAAGAAACAACAAACACAATCGTTGTTCACATTCCCATTTCGTGCGTGGAGTTTTGTTTTAAGCAACTTTTCTTCCTTGTTCTTTCTTTAGATTTTCATAACAAACAACGCAACGTAATTTTGAACTTGTTTCTTTCAGAAAATGGTTCACACTTTCAGCTTCTTCTGCAGCATTTTCACTGCACCGTAATAGTTTCAAAGCCACTTGTTCTCTGAACGCTGTTACGGAGAGATCTTACTCTGAGTCACCTCGTTGTATACTAAGTAAGCATTTATAATCGTGGCACCCAAAACCAATTCTACAGCAAATTTTCTGTACCACTTTACTCCTCTTCGTAGTGGAGCGCTGTATGACTTTATTTGATCAGACAAGTCGATGAAATTTTTGCCTTTGTTATAGTCAGCGATTAATTTCGGTTTCTGTACCTCTTTTTCTCTGCGTTGAATAGTCTCCTCTTCATTATGTTTCGTACTCAGCATTAAGACATCCTTTTTGTCCTTCCACTTTAGCATCACCATACCCGTGTCACTTCTCGCAATCACACCATCGCTGTCAAGTTTCGCTTGAACAACTTCTTTGCAATTATACTTCCGGTTAGAACGAAGGATGCCTACTAAATGTGTGTTACGCTGCAACAACTCATGAACTAAAGTAACACTAGTATAATAGTTGTCTGTATACAAAGTTCTACCTTTATCGAGCAGCTTGCAAATAAGTTGCAAGACGACTTTCGTGGGAACACTAACACCAGTTGAGACATCTTTTTCTTTTCTACAGTACACACTAAAATCACACTATAACCTCCTTTTGTGCATAGTTTGAATAATTTCACACCAAACTTATACCGCTTTGACTTGATATACTGGCGAAAAGAAGACGACCCTTGAATGGCACGAGAGTTTCATCTATGCATATATCCTCTCCAGGAATAAGCACATCTTGATATCTTTCTTTCAGTTTTTCAATCAAAGGAGTCAGCTTGTGAAGCTTATCTGATGAGGACTCATTCTCTTCTTCATTGTCGCTCAAGTGCCACGTGCGGAGTAGAAGTTCAAATCGATTTCGTGACATCTTCTTTTTGATGATATTTTCATACAGTGGATTTTTTGCCCAGTATTTTGGAATTGATGGATGTTTGCATAACCCCATCCATACTAACATCCCAAGGAACTTTTCCATTTCTTCAGCATTAGTATCAGTCCAATGAGAAAAGCGAGATTTCGTTTTATGACCCTTACGTATTGTTTGATGAGCATATCTAATAGTTTCTACAACCATGTGTTGAATAATGTCGTCAGTAATAAAAAGC
>JAGDQP010023795.1:0-28715 GCA_022664845.1 Lepisma saccharinum | reverse complement strand
GGTAATAGGCTTGCCTCTGGAAAGAACACCAATCATTATTTATCATTTCTTAGGAACTGCTTAAAGATCGAGAAGGATCGGCAGAGGATCAATAAAATAAGTACAGCACATTTTTCCTCATTAAAGGCAATTAATTATTGTTTTCATTATGTTTATATTGTTATTATTATTATTATAGTCTTCATGTTCATGCAGTCATTAAATAAAAATATTGTACAGTAAACATATTTCTCAGTTTAGTAGCAGGAATTGATTTCCCAATTTTTGTACTTAAATTTGAACCGGTTATTACCTATTCTGACTGCTACACACGAGATTACTGCTTTTTTATAGATGCGGAATGGACAGCCTATGAGGCATTTTTTTTATCTATACAAAGGTACAGTTGCCAGAATCATTTATCAAATCATCACTATCATCTTCAATGCTTGTACTTTCGATAGCTGCAGGTCCATCTTATACAGTTTGGTCTTCCTCAACTCTTTCATTATTTTGATCTTGTTTCTGTCTTAGCGTGCGATTTTTCCCCCTGAATTCTGTCTTATATTATTACAACTACTACAAAAGCAACAAACCGAGCGTCCGTAGTTTCGGTAGTAGAACGTTGGCTTAGCAATCGGAAGGTTCCGGAAACGATCACAGAGACCCCCCATCCTGACTAGGGTTTGTCCAGATTTTTCTGTCAGTTACACTAGACAAATGCCGGAATTGTACCTACAATCTAGGACCTGGGCGACCCAGTCTCAGTCTGAGATGTCTAGAGATCACAAATAAATTTAACAACAATAATATTTGCTTACCCTTACACTACTACTATTTCATTATTGTTACTATTACTACTTCTACTATTAGTAGTACTATCACTACCACCACTACTATATATACTACTGCTACTACTACCATTATTATTTCTACTTCTACTACTAGTACTACTGCTGGTACTACTGCTTTAACTATTGTTTAAACATACAATAAAGCTTAAATTATATATTCTGCATTCCTGTCCTCAAAAGAATGCTCGCCGAGGGACGTCATCTCTCAAACATGTTAGCAATTTAGGCCATAACTGATTGTACATTCATAATGAAATTTAAAAATAGAAAAAAAAAATGGTTTCTATCGAGATGTAAAGTTTCGTCTAAGCGGTGCTAATCTCAATTTGTTTGTGTCTCATTACCATGGAAACCTTAATCAGATTAAAATATCATCCATCGCTGGTTCAATACGAAATAAACAAAAGCACACTGTTTTAGTGTATGCACATGACTAAATAAATAATATCATACCAGTTTTTCTATATATTCTTTATAATAGGCACTACTTTCCTTTATATTCACATTGTATAACTTTTGAACCCATGATGATAATTTTAAGTTTTTTTCGTATTCTCATTTCGGCGGATTCGAATCTCTTTTTTGAACTTCTTCGTTGGACCGGGTTTTCCCTTCATACAATATTATATTTTAGGTGAAAATATTCGTTCAATCTTTGCCTCAACTCTCTTCATATGCCCATACAGACTGTGGTTTTCTTCCTTCTTTAAACATATTTTGGTTCTATTCCAGATTAGGGTAAGCTTGGGCTCTCTACCAAGCTACATTTTCATCCATTTTTCACATAGAATTTTCTTTCAGGCAAGGTATGTTTCGGTTCTCTTCCATATTAGGGTAAGCTTCGGTTTTCTTCTTGAACATTTTGATTCATTTGCACATAGAATTTGCTTTCAGGCAATGCATATTTCGGTTCTATTCCAGATTAGGGTGAACTTCGGCCTTCTACTTGAACATTTTGATTCCTTTTTTCATACAACTTGCTTTAAGGATCTACATTTTTCAAAAAACCTGAATCTTCCCCGTTTTCAACACTCGTTTGCTTTCATTCTTCCTTTTTTTCTTCTTTACTAATTTACCATCTACAATCACATTACGACCCGATGAACTCATTCTACAGTGATTCATAAGGCCAAAAAATATTGTCTGCTTGTGTGTGTGTGTATGTCCGGGTTCTGCTACTTCAGTTTTTGGGTTAAATACACTAAAGTTTGGGATCTCATTTCTAAAGACCAAGGTAAATTTATAAGTATGTGTCTGGCCCGGGCGGAACCCATTATTTTAACATTAGGTCGAATGTAAAAATTGAGATATTTGAATCGTTCTTTTTTAAAATTACGTTGTATATATTGAGATAAGAAAGTTAATGAGGACAGGGATGTCCGGAGACCCTGTTGGGCCCTAGGGCTCTATTAATCTTAACGGAGTCCCAACGTAAAACTTGTGATATTTATAGTGTTCTTTTTCGAACTCTATACCATATTTCAAGCTTATGCGCGAACAAACGTTTAAGTGACATTTTCAAATTTAAAGGAATCACGAGTACATTTTTATATACAACAGGAAAAATATGAGGTATAAAATATTCATACTTTGCATGAAGACATTTTTATATTTGGAAAGCCCAGTCCAATCACGTATAAAGAGTTGAAATAATTGACGTACACGGACTCTCGCAGCGCAGCGCCGGGCTGAACAAATGCTAGTTTTATGAATAATTTAAACAAGGATCACTTTAATGTAAACAAAAACATAATAATAATAATAATAATAATAATAATAATAATAAATAATAATAGGAGTCGCCGTGGCTCAGGCGGTAGCGCGTCTGACTACGAATCAGGTAGCCCGCGTTGAAATCCCGGCCAGGACACTGGAGACCTTTCTTGCAGTATTTCCATGCCTGGCGCTCTGAGGTGCACTCAACATCTATAAAACTGAGTACCAGATTGTCCTTGGTATTTCTGGGCACCTTGGAAGGTAAAGGCGGTCGAACATGGGACTGATCAGCACATGTCATTTCGTGCTGTAGGTTGAGAATATGTGGAGCGCTACCTACAAATCTCCCATACGCCATTTACGGAGCGTGCGTATCGTACAGAGATGGCTTGACCTTTAATAATAATTTCTGTAAAATGTGCATATTTCCAATTAATATTTGCTTTAGGAAAGAAACTTATACGTAGTTTCCGAAAAATCATTTCCACAATAAATAATGTGTTAAAGACAATAGATACATTATTGTATATTTATTACGCATTGATATAGGCTGCATTGACTTGCTGGCACTGTCATTGCCATTGGCGGATTTATGGGGGGCAGTGCCCCCCAGTCATTTCAGAATGACTTTAAATGTGTAATTCTAAACGATAGCTTTTAAAGTGATAGTAAAAGAAATAATGAATATAGGATAGAATTTATATCGCAGACAGATACTCCAATTTATTGTCTGAATATTTATACACGAATTTTTCCCCTACTGTAAAGATAACTTTAGATTCTTGCCAGCTTGTTTGGTATTCGGGATCAGTGTTCATTCCAAGGAACCTGTCCTAAACTTGCAAGACCTTAACTAAAATTAATGAAGGTAGTAGTATTAATAATTTATCATAATGGGCAGTTTTAATAAATATTACGTAAGTGAAAGAAATAGTCATTACCTTAGGTATATCTAACTCAAACAACCTAGCTTTTCTGTGGGCTGTATTTTTTGTCAAGTTACAAAAGGACAGAAGGGTTTCGTATGGGAGGTAAGATTAGGTTAATAGTAAGTCCCTAACGTCGAAATATTTTCCCCAAACATCGCATAAAATATTGAAACCATATCTCGTGTAAGATGTTGATAACATATAGCGTGTAAAATATTGGAACCAGATTGTGTACAATAATGAGAAGTGAAAATACTGGGGCCAAGCATAGTGAAGGTCTTTCCCCTGTCCAGAAAAGCGATGCAAATGTTTTCGCAGTGTAGATTTATATACCAGACAAGACATATAGGGATACAGTAAAACCCGTTAAGCCGGCCCCCTTTAACTCGGATATCCGGATAACCCGGACGGGTATTACTTGGAGCAACAGGCGGATACTACACCGACCGAACTTATGCTGAAGCAAGTGCGAGATCGCGCCGCCGCACGCAAGTGTTATTCAAAACTAAAGCAGCAGAAACTCACGTGCTTTTTCTCCAATAAGTAAACTTTTCAACGTGTTTCGCTTGTGTAACCATACATATACTACTGTATACTGTAAGTACAGTATTCTTATTTTTATTAAAAGGCGATTCTATATACTATTAGCTATATTTTTCTTCACTTTACCGATTTTTCGCCACAATCTCCGGGTAACCCGGATTTTCTGCTGTACAATGCATAGTAACTGTTGGAACACCCTGTATATCTTGCAGCCTTGAATTAAAAACAATAATATATCTGTAAACGCGTATATACACGTTACATTCTTTAACAGACTAAACAATGATGGATACATACGACGTCAGTAGGGTAGCTGTGGGTGACAGACCGCACACCCATATTGCTTGGGGTCCCTAGTTCGATCCCGGCTTTTACTATATGGGCTTTGTTGTAGACAAATACCGTGGGCGTGGGTTTTCTCGGGATTTAGTCGTTTCCTCTCACTTTCTTCATTCCACCAAATCATCCATCATCATTCATTCTGTCTGAGCCAATGTTGCCTAAAGGTTTTAAATGAAATTCAGTTCAATTCAACTACTAAAAGAATTTTACTTTACTTCTTAACCTTCACGTAATCAAGCAAAGGTTAGGTAAGTAAGATTATAAGCATGTGAATTAATAATACAAATAGTAGTCGATGTTACACGGACATGCACTGTACACAAAACAGGTATCTCGAGTGAACTCAAAACTCGGAAGACAGGAAAAAAAAACGATTCTGAGTCTCGTCACAGTTTGAAGGTGAGGCATTAAATCTCATGCTCTAGCAAGTTCATACACTTGAGAGCATCTCATTTCAATTGAAAGTCAAGAGATGACATCAAACTCAGCGAAGCTTGTAATGAAAAAAAAAGAAAAAAGAAATCTGCCCGGGAATCGAACACGGGGTCAAGTCATTTCGTTTGAATGTAGACATAAGAAAGATTCCATACTGATCATTTAGACATCAAAAATTTCTAACTTGACGATCCAATGCTTGTTCCTAGGCTAAACTAAAACGAAAAAGATTTTCTCGAGTTGAATTGTGTGAATTTGTGGATATTCACTCCTTGGAGCATAACGTAAAACAGGAATGCAGCTTTTGAAGTTTATAAAGAAGGAGAAGAAGTTAATGAAAATTCAATCCGATGCAAATTAATTTATATATATTTTGAGATGGGTTATCGACACTTTCAGTACCTCGATACCACCAATACTTGGAAGCTATAGATAGCGATGAATATATCAAATAATGACCTCAGTGCTTTTTACGACAACCATTGGTAGTGAAAATCTCTTCAATGTGTAAAATCCCAAGCAGTATTCCTCAAACCTTTCAGAAATAGGGGGACATTAAATGGATAGTTCACACAGATATACGCAGATTAGCCTATCTAATAGAGAAATCAAGATTCACGGAACCGATTCATGTAACCCCTTACCCAAAATGGGCAACTATATGTGGTTTTTGTGTTAAGAAAAGAAAAAAAAGTTCTGGTTTATTTATGTTGTAATGAAACACTAATATTATAAGCATTATTAATAAAATAATTTCAATGCAATAAAAGATGATAGTAATACAGTTTGAACTGGATTCTGTGCACTATGAGGTGATTGAAATCTAACGCTACCCGCACACCAAACCAGCAAGTTGAAGACTAGTCGGTCTCTAATCCCGTACTAAAACCACATATTAGTTAAATATCCAGATTTTCCACGCAAAACATTCGTAAATGATGTATCCACGACAGAATACAGATAAGATAACTACCTTCAGCGTTCGTATACAATCATATGAACGTTTCGGGATACTTCTAATTAGATTTCTTATAAAATCTGTGATTTGAAAGTAAATTGCATGTATTAGTGCAGTTTACTTTCGAATATTTATAAATAACCTTGCCTTATGGTGTTTATTTAAACACAGATCGTCTACAGAACAACAATGCGCAAAATAAGTTTTGTCCTGACATCTATAAACAAACCACAAAACTTTAATAAGAACGTAAATTGTTTAATGAAAAGAACGATACGTTTTGAAGCTGGAACCCAAAGAAATTTAAGGACATTACTGTACTAATTTTGTCTCGTTCTCATTTTTGTTATACGTTTGAGGACTTCCTAAGAAACCCAAACACTAAAATAACATCGAGGTTTAGGTGAAAATTTGCTACCTTTCATTTATTGGTGACACGAAACTTCGGAACACAAATCTTTGTAATTATTTTACATTACGTTGTTTTATGACTTCAAGATTGAGATTCCAATTTTTCGTTGCTTTTTCTATTAGAACGACACTATTAATTGAAGACACGGCTGTGTTTCTTTTACTAATGTATCTAACAATATCCATATTCAGTCTAGTTTTGGACATTTTACACTGTATATATTATACAATAATAGCAACAAGGGAAAGTTGTTCAAGGTATCGTCCCATCTTTTGTCTAGCATGGCAACGATATAAACTGGGTAAAACATCAGTAAAGACTGTCGACAACTTTAATCGAAACCGGAAGTTCCCGATTCCATGGCAAAAACTCTGCTTCATTAGTAATTGATACCCTTTTTCTCGGAGACTTTTGAAACTCTTGTATTTTCCATGCCACTGTAATTTGTAGTCCCATTTGATTGGCTCAAAGAACTTAGTCTAAAATGATTTATGGCAATTTAACAAGGAATTTGCCTCAAATAATGATAAAAGATTATAATTTTGCTTCAAAATATATACAGGATGTTTCAAAAGTGAGAGCCATGGAATCTTTAGGCCAAAAAAAAAGTTCCTTTGGAGAAATGTATGAACACGCGTAGTTTCGTTGCTAGAAACGTCTAACTGTGTTGAGACGACACAAAATGACATAATATCTCGACAAATAATGGCGTAAAGCATTTTTCCAATTCCTATTAGAAGTTAAACACAATAAATTATGTTTAACTAAGGGTTAGGATTGAGAAAGTGCAGTAAAATTTGAGAAATCCCCGACATAAAACTATCGTACTGATGAAATTGACATTAACCAATAAATAAGAATAGAAATTATCTCTGTCATTTCCATTTGTCAATCCTCAAATTGGGTAAAATTATGATTGGAATTTCCTAAACTGATTATGTATCATTATTGGGATGGTGCGAATGAAATAATCCCTTTGACGCCTAGTAGGAAACACTCTTCAGCAACACAGCACATGGATCGACTGAGATCATGCATCTAGCGTTACAAGGCAAACAGGCTGAGGATCCCAGACAGTCGGGAAGCAATGTCTTGTTGTACAGGATTGTACCACCATGGGGAACACACAATTACGAGTGATTTTTATTTATGAATTCAAATTGGGGCCTTCTGCACAACAAGCCTCTCAAAACATTAATAGTGCATTAATAAAAAATAAAGACGTGAGTACAAAAAATAATTTTCCGTAAAACAAGAAATACAATATAGAATAGATAATTAACCATTTGCAGCTTTGTTTATTAGTTTCCCCACCACCAAGGCTGACTATCTCCTTGGCAACCAACGGAGGAAAACAAAGCAAGGAATACCTCTGTCACGACAGTCGCTGAGTAAACATAAATATATTGGCTGCCAAATACTTATTAAGCCAGGTTCGATAAAAGTCACTGTCAACATGTGCTGTCTGCATGAGAAGTCAAAACGAAACAAAAAAAAAAGAGTTCTGAATTCTATTTTCACTAAATACCATGTCTTAACAAAAAGGGAAGTCATGTTCTAGTATTTTAGATCTAATAAGAGATATAATAAACCCAACAAGGGGGCGGTCCTTTGCGAGTTCTCCCTGGAATTGTATTATTTGGAAAATCATTTAGTGTTTGTTCTAAGAGTTTGCGTCACATTGTTTCAGTTCACTGGTTTGGCATCACAAATATATCGTGTCACTGAAATCATGTTGAGAAACTTTGGGAGGTGATTATTCCTATGAAAACAAGAGAAGAACGTTAATTTCCAGAAATTTTGAAACTTGTGTGGTTTCAGGACTAGAGGTATTTTTTTAAATAAAATATTTATGTCTTTTAGGCTTCTTTGGCTCAGTCTGGGATAGAGTAGGAGACGAAATGCGAGAAGAAGTCGAGCAGGGCCTTGAAGGTATCATTCCGTCATTCTCCTAATGTGACTATGAAAAAAAAACTGAAAAAACTTTAGTAATAAGGTTTGGAACCCAGGACCTAGCGAATGAGAAGCCAACTCAGCTACGGGTCTAGAAGTTTGGGTATAGAGGCGTTTCAAAATTAACACAGGATTAATACTTCACAAATAATGACGTAAGCAGTGTTACATTCAATGTTGTAAGCGAAGAATGTACGGAAGTGACGATTATCATTGAGAAATGCAGCTAAAAGTTTATTTGTATAAGCTTGTCCTTCGTGCATTATCAGTTCAATCACATTCCGCACTTGTGCAATCCATATTTCGAATTCTGTTCGTATTATTTCATAATTCCCGTCAACTAGCCTACTATTTTGTTTCATAAACTTTTAAAACAATATTATTTTCTTAACCCTTTGCTCATAGTTCAACAAAACAGATATTGTTACGATATTTACAACTTCATACATTTTCCTTATCTCTTCATACCCTCATTTCAATACTTCACCAAAAGTTGAATCCGACATCAGTATTATACTTTTACATTTTCTTCCCCTATTTTGATATTTTTCTTCCAAATAAATTTCTTTATTGTAATGTTATTCGTTACCTTTATTCTTATTTTATACTCTCTACAACAAATTCTATCATCAAACGTTTTCTCAATTCATGCTTCAGTCTCCACACGAAGAACCACATTTAATCTAAAATTACTCCATTGGATTTCTTCCTTACTCCATATGCAACTTCTCTTTCCTTAATGAAACAATTTTATTCCTATGCTTCTTTTAGTTACATTATAAAGACGCTTTATTTTACACTTATTATACACATATTTGTTAAATTTCTTTTACAATGTTTTTTCTCCACAACTGTAAATAATGTAGATCCTACACAAAAAGTATGGAAAAAGTAGTTAATTTCTTTCCCAGCGTCAAGTTTGAATATTTTTTGATCACTTGGTTTACTTTTCAAAATACTTTTTTTTGTGCACAATGTGTTCAAAATATCTAGATATATCTGTACGAATTCCAGTTCAGTCATGGGCTGTGGTGGCTCAGTGCTAGTGCACTCATTTCTCGTACGTGTAGTCTCTGGTTCGATCCCGGTTTCTTGCCACGTGTGTGTTTTGTCGTAGATATACACAGTGTGCGTGGATTTTCTCTGGGTTACCCCATTTTCTCTCACTTCATTACCACAAATTCTCCCATCGTTCATTCGACCTGAGCCAAAGTTGCCTAAAAGGCCTTAAATAAAATTCCATTCAACTCCAATTCAGTTATTTCTGCCTTGAACGTCTTCGAATAATAATAGTGGAAGTGATGAATTTACTTTCCTTTCCAGCTTAGTCGTCTACAGCTAATTTTTGTCAAGATGACAACCTTATTACTCTTTCCAACCTTATTACTTCTCTTTTAGGCTAAACAAAACATCTTTTTGTCACTGCTAACTTCTGCAGAAACAAAGTGTTTTGGAGAAGTAAAAATATGCAAGAAGCTATCTAAAGTTAATTCATTGCGGAAAAGTGAGTTGAGATCATTTTGCAATAGTGTGTTAATATCCTTAATAAAATTATCATCATTGTATCACTCCAATTTTAATTCCAATTTCCTTTGTCAGATCTCTTATGCAATTGATTTGAATTAATTTATGGCCTTTTGGTATCTTTGACTCTTATGGATATCCGATTCAAGTTTAGTAAATTATTGAACCTGAATATGAATGATCAAGCCGCCGTTGTGTAACGGTGCTGATTTGCTACCCGTTTACTACACGCCAATTAGTTATGTATAAATTGTACCTCACATGTAGTTTAATAGATGGCACACAAGTTTATATCTTTTGGTAATTAGTTTTGTTATTTCTTCAGCATATTTTGAAGAAACTTTTAGTATAATTTAACTACCAATATTGATAGAATCATATTGTAATTAATTTGTTATTAACTAATATCCCACTTTATAGTTCCTTAATTACGTAAAACAACCGTCAACGTAATTTGTTGTATGCTTCAGTATAACCCGAGCAGCATGTACCCTACCGTTCGATCGGCGTAAATAGTGGTATTCGTTTTGGTGCCATAAAGTATTCTTCCGAACCACGTTCTTTATATTAACAGACAGCGTTGCCACACTTGGTACAATTGTACCAAATTCAGTCCTATTTGTCATTCATCGGCCCGTTGGTACCACGGGCACCTTTTGTAAATAAGTTGGTACGATTCTACCCAATTCCGCATTATTTAACAATTTCTTTCCACGTTTTCAGACTTTTCCTGCATCTAAAGTTACTCATACTGTGTGTTGGGCTCATTGAAAACACTATTGAACAGTTATTAATGTGACGTTGCACCGCCTAACCTACGAACTTTGTGTGGAAAATCCGTAACTACCGATTTACACCGAGGAAAAGTACAAACGTACGATGTTAAAGAAATGACGGTAGATGGGCACATGAAGAAAGAAGCAGGGGAATTTTTAGCACACATCACTTCTTGAAAGTTTTTGATAGGAATCAATTGAAGCACACGTATATACTACAGTATGCTTCGTTCCAAAGCATAGTAGAATGAACAATACTGAATGGCTTTTAGTTTCATGTTATGGAACCATGTATTATACTGGCGTAGAGAAAAAAATGAATTCAGCCCACTTTGTTTCAATTTGGTACTATTTTTCAGCCCACTCCAAAGCTAGGCCTGTGGAAACACTGTTAATGGACAAATTCTCTACAGCTTTATGGGATTTCCCAAGGTGGGACTTCTCAAGTGCCTGTTTCTCGAACGAGGAGTGGAACTTGCAGCGTTGAATACATCGCATTGTGGGCATGATTTCCTTGTTTACCCCCTTTTTTTTAATACTAATTGTGGAACGGAATCTACAGTACTTCCATATCCATCACAACCTGTGGACCGCGAGCGACCGTATCTCTTCGGAGGACCGAAACCAGTAGCTCACCATTTCCAGTTCACTACCTGTGGGCCGCAGGCGACCGTTTCTCTTCGGAGAACCGGAACCAGTAGCTCATATTCCTTTCACTACAACTTGTCTCTCAGAGCCGTGCTTGCCCGCTGTGTTGCTGAGGCTGACAGTCAAACAGGACTATTATAGTTGATAGAGAAAATTCACATAGCATTTAAGAGGTCCTGGGTTCGATAACTGTCAGCCATGCTTACTGAGGATTTCCCACGGCTTTTTCTGTCACACCAAGTGAATACCGGGATGGTATGAATACTTTTAACTCAAGCCCTGACCGAGTATTTACCGCATCATTTCCCCTACCCTGTTCCACCTTGAATCGTAGATGCCTAAAGACCATGAATCCGGATTCAATTTACCCGAATCCGTAATACTTTTCCTATCCTCTTCAAGTAGCCTATGAAGTGAGCATTATGATTGTAACTAGTGTTTAAATTTATATTTATCTTTGTCCGTATTACCTTGTGTTCAAGTAGTCAGGAATTCGTTACCCGAGGAGAACACAACGTTGTTCGGGGTCCACTCTAAACTGTAGATTCCGTCCTTAGCATGCCATTTTTAGCCAATGGAAGTCATTATTAATGAGTTCATTTTGTCTAGATACTTTCCGGTCCTAGAGCTACCTTCAACCAAAAACGGCACGAACCAAAGGCCTTAAAATTCAATTCCAACCAAAAGACCTATCAAAATCACCATCATAACTAAACGTATATATAACAATAGTAAAATGATTTGCGTGAGAAAAGACATGTTGAAAAGGATCGAAGCTGACACGCACAGTGGTTCAAGTGTTGTCTTATGAAGAGCACATTTTAGGAAGAAGAAAGGGGGGGGAAAAAGTAATGAACAGTATTTTATGCGTATGAACAAACGAAAAAGGACGTAAATTTAGCCTCACATGACAGGATGACTCAACATTCTAGACATTTTTCATGTCGAAACACGTGACCCCTCGAGGGAGGTTATTGTATTCGTTCCTCGTTATAATGGGAGGTGCGAACTTAATGCACGCAGCATTGTGTAATGAACGTACGCACACAGGAAGTGTATCTAGGGGCAACCAATGATTTCCATTGGGAGCACAGAAAACCAAGCAAGCATTTTCCGAGAGGGAGTTACATTTAATGTCCGAATGAGCATCTAGAACTCATTGGAACAAATGAAATAATAGTATTCATTTTTCCATTCTTGAGAATCTTTTTTATTACATTTAACTGATCCATATAAAGGTTAAAGCAATTGCATTTGTAGACATCAACTGATTTCATTCGAACGTGGCAGCGTTTATATTCGAGATCGTATATATCGCTGGTGGTTGACCGGTAACGTTCATTGTCTCATAATTAAAAGTTTCGGAGTTCGATACCCGGCGGAGACAAGCGATTTGGAGACAACTTTAATATGCAGACTTCATCCTTATATTAGGACATCTTCATACGCTGGAAAGTGATGGAAAACCACTATCAGTTCACCTTTCGGATCATAGAGTCACAAACCGATCACTTTCAGTATACATAACAATTAAATCATCAATTCTTTCCGGAGTTAGACTAAAATTTACATTTTTTGAGATAAACACGTAACTATGACCTAACTCTGTCACAAGTGTGAAGGATGACATCTCCCAGTGACGATTTTTTCCGGAGAAGTGGAACGGAAAAAGCGACTAGCAAGAGCCTTGATCTGGATGCCATCGTTACGAATTCCTGGTGAATCTAAAGAGAACTCTGGAAAAGTTCAGTGAGAATGGTGGACAACAGCATTTCAACTTCTTTTTTTATCGCCTGAGTGGATATCCAAAATCCCACCGACCGTAAATAACAGACCAGGTGTTCTGCATTGTAGGTTAGAGTCTAATAAATATACTACAACTTGTAAGGTATCCTTTTATTTTTAGTCATCTTGTATCTGAATTATATGCCACATGCTATATGGTTAATGATTTGAGGCTGTCAGATACATTACCGCGGTTTTTCTCCAATGCTATTTGTATTTACACAAAAAATATTTTGATATTATGTTTTTTTTTGTATCAGTATTATTCCTTAATAACTTTTATTCTTTTTTTTTATCTGATTTTTATTTACTTTTTTCGACATATGCCGATGTAGTCTCAGGTAGACAAAAATAAACATTTTCAACAACATTTTACTTTTAATCAAAGTACCAAAGCTACTCAAAACATACGAGCTCTGTACGGCAAAGGCGCTATTGATGAAACAACTGCACAAAAAAATGGTTTTCACGTTTCAAGAAAGGAAAATTTGGCAGACAATCCTCGTCCCGGTCGTCCTATTCCGTTCAATAAGAATCGTTTAAATGCGCTTATGCACGAGGATTCACGCTAATGAACTAGAGATTTAGCTCAGCAGATGAGCTATTTCGACAATACCGTCTCCTATCATTTCCATTCGATGAGAAAGGTCTAAAAAAAGACTCGACGTATGGGTGCTACACATTCTGACCGAAAGAGACAAACACCCCAACGTCGTTAGTTTGATCAAAAGTGCTGCTGAAGTGTTCGGCTGAAACGTTCTACAGCAACTCACCATATTCTCCTGATGTAGTGCCGTCAGGTTATCACCTTTCTTGGTCACTCTTCAACGCTCTGCGACGACTAAAGCCAAGACCTAGTGATTTCTATCATCGAGGCGTTGAAAAACTAGTTGAACTAGTAAATAGGATGTGAAAAATGAAGGAAAATATATTAATGGATGATTCTTTAATATTTCTGATGGAAAATACCAATTAGAATAACTGAAATAAAAACTTATGTGGCAACTCAATATATCAAAAACACCTTATCGCTTTCAAATTTTATCTATAATTTAATCTACGCGAAAGTAGTGATTATTAGAAGGAAGCCAGATGAATTATGATGCTTATGCATAGAGGAGTGAATGCTTGGTTTTCTAAATAATTACTTCAGTGTGTTTAACAGCATTTGTTCCTTACTGTAGCAGCACTTCCAATATTTTCTTTAATTTTCACTGCATTTGCCTTGTGAATCAACAGTTAATATTACGTCCAAAATTCTTTATCATATTAGTACTTCGAGAAAATTAGGACAACGGATCGAATCTCTCTTTCATATGAATTTTATATACCACACTATTTATGGTAGGTTAGATTATGTGAATTTTACATACAATGTCATATGAGAAATGGGAATGAAGTAGGTTAGGTTAGGCGAAATTTTTATACTATGTCTGGTACGTGACCAGATACAGTACACTTTTTCATATTACTCAGTGACACCATGACGTCACTGAGTACAAACTGCTGCTTTTTACACATACAATTAACTTTCGATCAATTCTCCGGCTAAATTTCTGATACCGCGTAATACCAACCCTTTCTTCATTCTACTCAATATTTTTTGTCACTAACAGAATGAATTCTTCTCACTAGTTCCCCAAGTACTGATTAAAAAATCTGTAGTAGTCGTAGCAGATTCAAACAAGGGGATACCTTGTCACTTGTACTTTTCAACTTATTATCATTAGAATCTATGATTCTAATAATAAGAAACTAAACTGAACTCTCGTAGCTCAGTGATAGAGCGCTGGCTTTGCCTTCGGGAAGTCCTGGGTTCAATCCGAGCGCCAGAACATCTTGACTAAGGGTTTTCCTTAGTCACACCAGACAAATGCCGTGATGGTACATTCAAACTAGACCGTGGTCAATTTCTCTCCCTACTCTATCCCGGCCTGAACCTTTGATGCTTAAAGGCCTTAACATAAATTGAAGACTAAAGATAACATGAAAGAACAAAAATAAATTAACATTGAATGGCTTGAACCAAGTGTTCGTATACGATTCGTGGATGATGTAGATTTAATAGAGACGACATAAATGAATTACAAAGTAACGCCGATGCCTTAGTAGAGGCTTGCGGGAAAATAGATCTGCAGGTGAACGTGGAGAAAACAAAATACGTGGCAACAAGCCCAAATACACTAAAGGAAGGAAATAGAAAGGTAACAATTAAGAATAAGATCATAGAGGAAGTAAACCAATTTTAAAACCTTGAGAGCATATGTAACAAACAAAAACGAGGTCATGAAAGCAACAGAAAGTTGCTTGGCATCGAACAACAAATGTATCTATTCAGCCCAGAAGCTCAGGACTAAAAATCAACGAAGTTAAAATTGAAAATACACGGAACAGTAATAGTTTATGATTGCGAAAGTTGGAGTATGACTCTGGCAAATTTAACATAAATTGCATGTGTTTGAAAATAACGGTTTGAGAAAGATATACGGGCTGAGATGGCCGGAGAATGGAGCAGACGTCATAATAAGGAACTTCACAAACTGTATGATTCACTCCATGTTGTAAAAATAATGAAATCACGACGGCTAAGATGGTCAGCTCATGTAGCTCGGATGGTGGGAAAACGAAGATTATTTTCCGTCATGGTTTGAGCGTCGGATTGAATGAAGCCGCTGGGAAGACTGAGTCGACGTTGGGATGGCAAAATTAGAAGAGTTCGTGATGAAACTTGGCTTGATCTTGCACTGGATGGAAGTCAACGGCGATCGTCTCTTACTGTGACAATGAACTTGCTAGTTAGACATGCAATAGAGTTAGTTAATTAGCTGATGAGATAGAACTCCACGCGTTTTTGCTTTGTTTACTAACAATATATTGTTTAACTGTTTCTCAAAGATATTTGATGATATTCTGTTGTGTTATGACCCCAGTGGCAGACACGGTGATATCACCGTTGAATGGACGTTTCTTCAACGCTGTATTCGAAATTGTATCAACGGTTAAACAGAACAGATCGTAGTCAACGGTGTAATTTCCCAACGTAAAATAATCAATTTTCTATGCATACGACAGAGGAAGTGGGTTATTTATTGCCTGTGGTTATAAGATTGAATTCTGCATCATAATGTTGTGTTACCTCCTTATATTGAACAACGGATTGCATTTGTCATACAGACTATTGTTTGATACATATTTTTCTTCATTCGTGAATATGAAACCTCCACCAGAATTTATTCTTCATAAGTTCCTTACCAGCTAGTGAATAAATTCTCTATTACAATCGATTCTTATTGAATTGTTTCTTCAATTCAGTTTTTAATTTCATTCAATAGGGTTACGTTTTTATCAGTCACTTCTTTCAAATATGTAGCAAGTTTTCACTGAAATTATATATTATGTATAACATATAGAAATAAAAGCTTGGGAATCATTCTACACTTAAAACAAGCTTTCAATTGTTTTTAAGAAACTTAATCCTTCTACTTAATGTCTGTGAAAAGAACTCACGAAATAAATAATCTCTGAGATACAGAAAGCTAGGAACTTATATACGAAGTAATATCAAACTGAATCAAGATCAATTGTTTATTTAATGTGTATTGAACGGTCTGTGCGGTCAGCTGTAACTTAGGTAAGCAAACATCTATTATGAGGGATATCACAATTCGAAAAAAATCCGCACAAGCAGGGGGATTAAGTAAGGGCTTTAGTCAAAGTACTCTTAGGTATTCGAATACTGCAACTCAGACAGGAAAATTTAAACGAATTGATCAGGAATGTTCCTAAATTTGAAGAAAGACGTCAATCAAAACATTCTTCCCGGTAAAAGGCAGCAGCCAGGACTTCAGTAAGGTCCATCATGGAATTTGCCAGACGAAACAGAAGAATGCCCTAAAGATCTTCAGTCAGAAGTAGCAGTAGCAGGACTTGAACCTGAGTTTTCCTCCCAGTGCTGATCCAAAATACGCGACTTTCAACGCTGGATCAGGGAGCCTGGGTTTAGTTAGTTAGAAAATATAAAATGTCATTGACCAGTTAGTGACCACTACTCTAGCATCACAACAACCGAAAGAGTCTGCATCCACTTCTAGGGTCGATACGTCACTCTCTAACATTTTGTTTATATAAATAATGCAAATTAAATTGATAAACGTGTTCATATAAGTAATATCAATGTCCTTTATTCCATCACAAAACTACCTAGATGTATGTAACGAGCGCTATAAACCTCTTGTACAGAGAACGCCTTCTCTAGGAAAAAAAAATATGTCTGGTTATATCTTTTTTATAAACATTTCTTTAAATTTCTCATTACGGTCCTGTTTCGCAATTCAGTTCAACGTTGTTGTAGAGACCTAACTTGTTGTTTTTTTTCAACTTCTTTCGTTGTAAACGCTCTGACGTATAGCATCGTTACCTAACTATTCTACTGCACATAAGAGACATTGCAGAGACAGAGTAAAAAATTAAAAAGAACCTCCCGACTGTAATTAAAGGAAGAGAGAGAGAGATGGGGGGAGGGAGAGGAGAAGTCCACTTTGTACTCACACTTTCTGTTTACAAGATGTAAAAAAAACCCTTCCGTGAGAAAGAGAATTGTTGTATCTTTACATTGTGGTTTCCTGTTACTTTGTCCTCTTCTTTTTCTATTTTCCAGAGCATTTTTTGTTTTCTTTTTGAAATTTCTGTTAAATTAAATCTTAATTTGCTTCAAGGCGGTCGACCTAGCTATTTCGGTTTCGTAGCACGTTTTTTTTTTAAAAAGAACCTTGCTTGTGCATCAGCTAGTTAACAAGCGAGTTATTAAACGAATTAATTATGGCAACTAGAAACATCACAGTGCATTGTCTTGTCTAAATGTTGGAATGAATTGTCATGGAAACACACACACACACAAAAAAAAAAGATAGAAATTAGAAGGAAAATAAGATTAGACTTAGTATACAATAAAGGTGAAGCAAATTATATGTGATTAAGTGGAGAATAAAAGCAGGAAAATAATTGAAGATGAGTTCGTACAGGAAGGGGACAAAAACAGAGGAAAGCATTGTTGTATAGAATAAATCTAAGAACGTATAGGGTGTTTAAAAATTTGTGGGTTACAAAGTTCCGTGGTATAAACCTCCCATCAAGACAAGAAAATCTGATTATATACGAATTGAGAAACGTTTGGCTTACGAAAAAAAACTTAAAGAATGATTTTTTTGTCAACATTATTGGAAAACTAAAAAAATGTTATAAAGCTTTAGGTTCTTTTACGTGGTTCGTTTAAAACATACAGACTTTGTTAATGCTTTAATTGATTCTTTTTTGTAAATACAAAAATTGTTAAAAGCATCTACTTGGCTTGTTAAAAGCATCCCATACATTTATACAGCTCACTCTCTCAAAATGTAAAAATCGACTTTTTTAGGGATGCTTCTGCTGCTATGTACTAAATGTATGGGATACATCCTCTCATTCTACTTAGATTAGACCATAAAACTTTCGTGGGTAAATTCACAACAAAGATGGCAAATCTGCTCGACAAGCAATAAGGTGTTTGATTTTATATTCGTGAATCGTAAAATGACCTTGTAAAATTGCAAAATAGGATGCATTTATTATCATAAGATGGAATATATAACATATGCATTCATTTGCGCAAGAGCTTCCTGAATTCTGAATCGTGAAAACGTAACGCCTAAACAATGAAGTTTATAATGGAAGAATTCAAAAGTAATATTATTAGAAAAATTGTAATACTTTTAATTCTTCAGTTGTAAGCCTCATTCGTTGGATCTCTTTAACTGTTCGGAATCTCAGGTATCTCCATTTTGTTTGTGTATTATTATTAGTGTTATGTAATATATCCTATTATTATAATTGTATATAACATTGCTACTTCATTTTTACAAACGTAAACTGAATTACGAAGTGACTTGGTAAATTTGTGGGTAAATTAAGAGATTTTTGCAGTGTAGTTAAGTTATAATTGCAACGGAAATTTACCAATATTAAACTTAAAGGTTGAAGTTGCCGAAAATGTATTTTCTTGATCCATAATTACTAAGGGTGAAGTTGGTTCTTGCAAGAATGGCCCTTGCTTAATTCAGTACCTCTGCTCTTGATTAATAATTTCCATAGTTTGTCCCTACAATCACGTAAAGGGGTAGTTTTGGATCTGAACTTGAATTATTTAAGTTCTTTTGGCATCTTTGACTCAGGCCATTTAGGGGTAGTATCTTCTATTAAGTTAAAGGGTGTTACCTTACACGTTCTTCTCCAAATTCAGTGTAACGAAGGTGAAAGGAGACAATCTAAGTGTTCATATCAAAGCAAAATTTTAGTAAATTCACATTTTGGTACCCTTCCATTATATCCATGTCATGCAAGTTAGTTTATCTTTTCATTCGTTTTCGTACCTTTTACCCTAAATTTATTCTAGAGGCATATTTTTTTTATTTCTTAGTACTATATAATATATTCCCCTCCTTCATAAATTTTCTCTTGCAAAATTTCCAATTTTGCACACTGCCACCTCAATGCAATAAATGCCGGGATGACACCTTCAGCATAGGCCTTGGCCAACACCTACCTGAATTCTTTCCCTTCCCCTAGATGCCTAAATGCCATAAATAATTCAAATTCATTTGTTTTTGGGGAAGTTTAAATGAGTTAATAAACTAGCCATTGCAAACTGTCCCGTGTATGACATCAAAGGTCATTTTCTCTCTAGGGGAAGTTACATGGTGAAAGATTGAAAGGAAATGGGGAGGGCAATGTCACATTGCGTGTCAAATGTATTTGGTCAGTCTAACTTGCTACTGAGAAGGAGAAGAAGCAAATGATGTCACAGAGACTCCAATTAAGAATAACTTAACTAAGCAGTGTAATTTTGCTCAATGTATGCTTCGTTTTATGTCCTTACATACTTCTCTTTAATTCACAATGGTTCATCGTGTCCTCAAACCTTGCAACGTTTATTTAACTCATTTTCCGACGTCACACAATGATGAAATTTGGCATAGTGACAAAAGCTGGGTGGTAATACAACATTCCATTGTTACTTTCATATATTTCTATATATTTTAAAAGTATATTTTATTTTTAGTAAGAATGTATTTATCCTAAAATAAATACTACCCCGCAACGACGTTGCGTTTGACTGGTTGCAGAACACTAGAATTTGGGTGACAAAATCAGCTTGAGAAAAAGTATCCGAACAACGAAATAACTTGAAAAAAAAAATAATTAAAAAACCTTTTAAAAACATACTTTTCTTAAAATAATTCGTACTAAAAAAGTAAAAAATAATTTTGTTTATGCGTAACAAAAAAGAAAAGCATGGGGCACGCCAATTGAAGAATTTATAAAATGACTGTTTATGAGAGTGCACCAATGTTTTTCGTTTTAGTCATGCAAAAACAAAATTATGTCTTAATTTTTAATAGAAATTATTTAAGAAAATTATGTTTTTCAAAAGTTTTATTATTATTATTATTTTTTACTTTTATGTCTTTGTTTGTTATATTTCGTTTGATTCTTCTTACTGTTGTTTAAACCAATGTTGATTGGGTTTATTTTGGATGACTTTAACTAATAAACAAATTTATTCAATCATATATTTCAATATACATGTTCTATGTAAACAATGCTTGAAACTTAATTGAGTTCCAGTACTCCAAATTTTCACTCAAATATTGCCCTAATCTATTACTTCTCTCAGTATTTGTTTCGTTTTATACCCTTGAAAAACTCTAAAAAGAAATACATTCGGCATTTTTAAAGCATTTGCACACTTGAAACAAACGGTAACAGGCTAATGAATAAACAAACTCTCTGCTCCGAAGAATATGTAAAGGATTTGCTCATACATGTGTAGTTGCTAAGTCGTTGTCACTTCTAGTCAGATGTATTGTTGTATTAGTTAGAGCAACACATCCTTAAGTTGGCATTACGAGCAGATTCTATAAGTAAGTTGAGCTTTTAACAAAGTCACATAAATGTAGGATTTTCGACATTACATGTATTTTATCTGGACACAATTTTGATAATCAGGACTTTTAAAATATCACTCACTAATGTAACTACTAAATAAAAATCGTTCCGATTTCCAAATGCATATATTTTCTTCGCTCAGCTAACAGCAAACGCATTTAGAACCGACGATGGATCATTGGATCACAAATTATTCATGAAACTTGTAACATAAAACCGATAGCATAAACTACACGAATCTGCAGCATTTCTCTAGTTACACACAGGCTGTTTAGTAATTATATTTTAATTCATCACCAACGCCGTGTATGACTCCAACATTACCCTTGAACATATTACAGATTAAACCGCTAATCACATGAATTACTCTTAAAAGAATTCAATATGAATGTCGGAGCTGACGTGAATATTATTCAGTATCTCATATTTCTCGCCGTTCAAACTATCTTTGTCTTTTTCTGATGTCAGAAGATGCGTCCTCTAAGCTCAGTGTAGTCTTCTGCGAATCAACAAACTGTTAATAACGTGGTTACCAAGCAATACCACAACGACGAATGGTTGCTTGGCTAGATTACACTAAACATTTGAGTTCCTTAGTGTAACAGAGCGAAGTTGTCAATTCTCTCACCACACAGTAAGTATATTGAAGAATGTCGATATGGAGGTTCACTAGCACAAATTATATACAAAATGTTTTGGAAATAATACTGAAAAACAATAAGCGTGTAACAAGAGTTAGACAGCCATAATTTACGTTATTACCCTAGTTAAGGAACATACTATATAACGAGCAAAGTGACAAAATCTTTGTTATGCGAAAACAGAGGATTTTTTTAAAAGGTAAAATCCAGCTATTCGTAATTACGTGCTGGTTACTAGAAATTCTTTAATAATTTTGAAGCCTGCGGTCATGTACTCGTTGTATACAGGTGGAACACGACATAAAACACGTTAAAAGAAGAATAATCTCAGAATCTACCTTTTGTCACTGTCCGGTTTACACTGAATTTAATTCATTTGAATTTATGACCTTTAATTTAAAATGAAATCACGGCACCTGAGATGGGCAGGTCATGTTGCTTGGATGGGAAGCGATTATATTCCATCATGGTTGGCAAGCCGGAGCGAAAGAGGCCGTTGGGAAAGACCGAGACGTTTTTAGTTTAAAATATTAGAAGGGTTCTTCGACATTAGGATATTTGTGAAGGAAACTGGCTTGATCTTGGACAGCATATAATACAACTGCGGCGATGAACTTGTAAGTTCTGTAAGCCATAGAGTTAGTTACTTGGGGCTTAGGCCAGGATAGGGTATAGGAGAAAGCATGGAGGAAAAAAGTCGCCCAGAATTTAGTTAGAAAGTATCATGCCACAGTTGCCTGGTGTAACCGATGGAAAAAAAGTTGGAAAAACGTAAGTACGGACAGCTGATCTCAGGATATTCCGAATTTGAAATCAACATGTATTTGCTCACTGAATTTCGACCGCTCGGTAACTCGTTTCCAAATTTTCAAATCGCAAAAAAAAATATAGGTACAGGTAAGCGTAGACCTTCGATTTTATCCTAAATGTGTATGCAACCCACAATGCCGTAGAGTAATTTTGGTGGCGGAGCTTCCAGGGGCATTTATATTTAGTTGTGCAATCTGTTTTCTGCGTTTTTCCAAGTAACATGTACAGTATTTTGAATATATTGTTCTATGTAAGTTGTGTATCTTACTTTTTGTTTGCACCACACCATGATTTTTCATATACCAAAATCGAGAGGGTTTGTTGACTTGACGTCACATATTGTATCATGAAAATTAATCCAGTGAAATTTCCGCACTTCTTGAATGCCTAAGTTATACTCTACAGCTTCTAACTGTATTTTATTAAAAAAAAAAAGTATTTTATAGAAACTTCATTATGAGGTATTTACAACTTTAATTTGTTTTTTCTAACAACCGGAAGGGTATTGATGGATATCGATATTAATAGGAATCTGATAACATCATGTCAACCTCATTGATATCAGAATAAAGAAATCAGTTTAGGATTGTGATTAACGTTCTACTCGACCTTACGAGCTTCTAAGACCAGGACGTACAGATTGTTTTGTTAAAATTGACTTCAAATCACTCTACTCGATAGGCATAACCGGTTTTTGAACCTGAGACCACGCTTACAGAAAACGCATTCTAAAAGTTCAACTAATCGATGTTCCATGGAAAAGTGTATGTTGTTGTACGAGGATAAATTCAGCAAGTAATTTCATGAAGATAAGAAAAAAGATAACGCGATAAGAGTATGGAAGATACATTAACATAGTTATCGAAGAGTTGAATATTAAATAGAAAAATATGAATTCCCGCGATTTTTTTATTTCAGTATGTAAAATGATGTAAAAATAAATGGTGTTTATCAATTTATGTAGGGTTGGTATTGTATAACAACCCAACTCGGCTCTTCCCTCCAAAGTGACACTCAAGACCTACTCGATGGAAAAATAAAATTTTCGATAATTTAAAGAAGAATACGAACTTGAAAGCGGATGCATGTTAAATTTCTCTCCGAGTATTAAACGGAAGATCATATGGATGGTTGAGTGAAGGTTGAAGATTAATAATTGAGATATTGAGTAAGAAGGCAAAAAAAAAAACGAAGAAAAGAGCGCCTTTAGTTTACTGATAATAGTCTTCAAGCGATACGTAGTCCCTATATTCAGAAATATAAGGGCGTGGATATAGAATTTATTGATTTAAAGAATTTTACTCTCTGAAGTTAAGAGTCACTTATTGAAGATTATAATTTTTAACTTATGATAACTCTGACTCAGACGGTATAGGGTAGAGTAAAGGATACGGGAAAGAGTCGGTCAGGGCCTAGCTTGAAGATACCATCCCGGCATTTGGCTGTTGTGACTGAGGAAAATCTCTGGAGAAACCTCCGTCACAATAGCCAGCAGTGGGGGTACGAAGCTGTGTTCCTCCACATTGCCGGTCACCATGTTACCGCCTAAGAAGCGGACTTGGTTGGAAGATTATGATGAGAATGTTAAAGACAATAGGTGTGAAATAGGAGGGTCATATAAAAAATTTATGCTTTAGTCGACGGCTTACCAAGCCCAAGTGATCTAATAGTTACGGTCGGAGACTTGGAATTGCCACTAGGAAGATGTTTAAGGTTGAATCCCGCTTCCAGTCATTCTGACTTAGGCTTTTCATGGCTTTTCCTCAATATCATCAGGATGAAAGCTAGACTAAGGCTCAGGCAAAAAAAGCTGCTCTTCGCGGGATGTCATCTCTCTATATTTTAAGGTGCTTATATCAGTTGCCTGTTTAGTTCAGGGAATAAAATTTAAATAGGAAACAAGGTATTGACTTCATTAAATTTAATAGAAGAAAAATCTCGGGTGAGAAATTGAAATCTGACAAAAAGATTTAGTTAAAGGCAGAAATATAACATGATTTACAGATGACCAAATTATTTGATTATTCCTTCAGAAAATTAACCACTGTATCACCATACCAATAGTCGGTTGAGCCGTTCTTCAATGACGCGTGAGAATGTTTGCCTTTTGTTGAAAGTTCTGTTGAAATAGAAACTATAAAACTTATCGTCAATCATCAGGAACTATTTTCAATTGTCTCTTGCATAACTAAAATGAGAGAATTACAGAAACATGTAATGACCATTTCGGCGAAGAACAGTAGGCCTACATTTTATGAACGTACGAAACACGTTCACATGTTAAATACTACGTACAATGTTCCGTTATTTTTATTAACATAATACAAATTAGATTACAACTTTGTTTTCTTACGGACATTTTAGTAACTATCAACTTCGACTTGTCCCGATTCCATGAGTACAGTGCTATTAAAGTCAAGAATAATACATAGTCCCAGTTGGGAAGTATTTCCCAAAACTTCCGAGTATCCGTAGATCAGTGGTAAAGGGTTGGCTTATCATTTGGAAGGACCTAGGATCGATCCCAGCGGTCGACCATCCTGACTGAAAACTTTGCAGGAGTTTTCCTCAGTCACAGCAGGCAAACGCTGAGATGGTACCTACAAAATAGTCCCTCACCTTATATATTCCAACATCCTCTCCCCCACCCTATCCCTACCTTGAGCCTAAGATGCCTAAAGGACATAAAATGAACTCAATTCAATTCAGATTCAAACCCAAAACCTTTTGTACTCTATCCTGATGAATCAGATTCTCAAGGCTTACAGAGGCCCAGTACCGATTAGACAAATATCTCGTTTTGTTATAGAGAGTAAAATTTGAATTTGAATTATTATTTATGGCCTTTAGGCATCTAAGGCTCAGGCCGGGATAGAGGAGGGGAAAGGATTCGGGAAGATGTCGGCCAGGGCCTATGTTGAAAGTGCCATCCAAGTATTTGCCTTTATAGAAAGTAAAACCCAAAGCAATTATGCAGATAAACATTGTAAATTCAAATGTTGTAGAGACGTTCCTGGAAGGTGGATTAGCTACGTATCAAGTGAAATAGCAGGCAGCAAAGATCTGACATTCTTTCCAGAAAGAGATAATAGGTAATACGATCGATCCATACTTGCAAAGATTCAGCCCTTTTACATCTGACCGGAAGCTTCTCTTTGTGAGAAAACTAATTGGCATTTCCGCTAACGAAACTGTAAACTAGTAGTTACTTCCAGTAAGTAATCCAAAACCTCCGTAACGTATAGAATAAAAGAAAATACTTCAACGTGTGACAGCTGGTCGAAACTAACCTCTCAGAAGGTGACACAAATTAGAACAGTTCCCAATGTCACGTTACGCAATCATTTTTACTTCTTCCTTTTTTCCCCATTCTTTACCGTTAAATTGATGGTTTCCTGTTTGGATACTTTCTAATTAAAGTTTTCTTCCTCAATATGACTTTGTTTCTAAATGATGTTGCTTCTTGTTGTATCGATTACCTCTTTAACGAAGCTTGTCTTTAGTCAATAAATAAAACACACCTGCAGGATAGCAAACTTCCGTTCCTTTTCTCCTTGATTGAGTTTTCAATAACAGTTCAGAGTAACAGTAAAGATGGCATTTTTGGTAGAAGATTCGTTGTTTGCAATAAATGTCCTCTTTTTACAGCTTTTGTTATGCATATTACAAGGTATTCCAAATAGAATATCTATATTTTAACACCTCTTTGTTTCGAAAAGTAGAGAGCATGTCTTACGATATTCTGCTTTTAAAATGTAAAGCTTTTTTCAGTATAGAATCAATACGACGTGAGATCCTTTAGTGGTAATTTCAACTATGTTTTCTTTTACAAAAAGAAATCCTAAAGGATCTAAACAGAATTAGTAGTGTGTATATTAACATCCGAAAACGTTATCTTGACTGGATTTAGATATACAGGGTGGACAAAAGCTAGTGAACAATATTCTAAGAACGACAATTTCTCATAAAACCAAGGGAAGAAAACGTTCCCTTGAACAAATGTAAAGTAAAGCCTAGTTTCGGAGCAAAAAGCGGTCTGATGTAAGCATTGTGTCATCATAATTGACGTCATATCACTGCAAATGATGGAGCAAAATCAGAAAGTGAGGTTTTGCAACATGACAATGTCATTTTCAAGAAATTAGTATTGTTTAGTAGAGAAGGAAGCATTAAAATCCCTTCTAGGCTTCATTGATTAATAATACACGTTACTGAAATAGACATTAAGTAGAATTTTGTTTCTGATTTCCTATACCAACACAGCTTACGTAATTATTTGTGGAGATAAATGACGTCATTTATGATGACGACGATGCTATCTCCGAAACTACTCATTATTTTACATCTCTACAAAGGAACTTTTTCCTTGGTTTGATGAGGGCTTTTTCATTTCTAGAATATTGTTCACTAATTTTTGTTCACCCTGTATAATAGCCACTACATTATCTTCTCAGAAGCAAACATCCTGATGGGGCAGGAAAAACTTCTAAATTTCTTTCTTCCATCATGGTTAGAATGTCAAAATATGTACAAATGCAAAATTTGGCCACTCGAGAGCAATTACTTTAGGATATATCGATGTTACAATAGTCAGATTCATGTTTCTGGAGAGTGAAGAAAAAGCGTGAAAATACCCTTATATTTATAAAATGTTGAAAGAGATAAAAAGCAAATACATAGTAATGGGTACTGGGTGGAAAACGCTACCTGTTGGAGAGTATGTTCTTCACGACGCCATCTTCAAGCCCGCCATCTTGAATCTCGATTTTTTATCTTCAATAGGAAGGGGGTCGTGTAACATGTCATTCTGGGCTAGAAGTTTACGGAAAACACGTTCTTGAAGTAAGTTTTGCCGTAAATGTATTATTGTGAGAGATAATGGTGTGTGACATTAGTATGAGCTAATGATGCAATAGCTTAAAAGCACCCATTTGGTTTTGAAATAATGAAGGAATTGTAAACTACAAAGTAACCAAAAAAAGTTTTTGCCGTTTTTGACGTCCCATTAATCATGCGCTCACAGAGAGGAAACAAAATGACGCACGTGCCTGCCAAGTGATCGGGAGTTAGTCTGACCATCCACCTTCCGTAATACAGGCACGGTGCACACACACAGCAGTCATAGCTCGTCCAGTGTAAAAGAGAAATGGAGGTATCGAAGCAGCTTGTTCGCGTAGTTTTCGTTGTATGACTTTAAAGTGGGCCTGTCAGCTGCCGCATATACCAGGCATTTAGTGAGAATGCCGTGAACGAACGCACCTCCAGGCACTGGTTCCAGAAATTCCGTTCGGGAGATGTAAGCTTTGCTTATGAACCTCGCAGTGGACGACCACATGTGTTGGATGACGAGGCCCTGAAAGCAGCCATCGAGGAGGGCAGTGGTCTAACGTGTGATGAACTTGCAGAAAGGTTCCATGTTTCCGTTGAAACAGTCAGAGTGCACCTGCATGGGATATGGAAGGCATACAGGTTAAGCAAGTGGGTACCCCACACATTGTCGGTAGCCAACAAGGAACAAGGAAACAGCCTGTTTGTCCTTGCTCACTCGGCACCTGAACACACCCATATTTGATCGCTTGTTCACTGGTGACGAAAAGTGGGTTCTCTATGACACTCCCAAGTATACCAGACATTGGTTGTCGTTTGTCGCCACGTGACCTTGTTCCTCACACCTCAAGACCACCCCTGCACCCACGAAAGGTTATGCTATCTTTATGGTGGACTTGTCACCAAGTGGTGCATTACAAGCTTCTTCCACCTGGTTAGACTATCACTGCTGACCTCTACTCACAGCAGTTGCAAAGGGTGCACCATGCATTTTGGCAGAAGGAACCGGCATTGGTGAATCGCAAGGGTGTCCTCTTCCTGCACGAAAATGCCAAGCCACATGTGGCAAAGATGATCCGGGAGACCCTTCAGCAACTTGGCTGGAAGACACTGTTCCATGCACCATATTAACCGGACCTTGTGCCAACAGATTACCACCTGTTTCAATCCCTCGACAACCACCTCCTTGGGAGATCCTTCGCCAATGAGGGAGACCTGCGGAACGCACTCACGGACTTCTTTGCCTCGAAGACCGCCGACTTTTATCACCAGGGTGTTGGCAAAAGATGTTGTATGCTGATGGAGCTTACTTCGAAACCTAAAGGTACGTACCGTCCACTGTTTTGCTCTTTGTTTATCACTGCTCTAGAACGGCAAAAACTTTTTGGTTACCTTTAAAGGGAGACAAATTGTTCCTGATTATATCCATATCGCTATGCATTTATATGGATTTAATTTACAATTCCTTCATTATTTCAAAACCAAATGGGTTTCTTTAGGCTATTGCACCATTAGCCCATACTAATGCCACACACCATTATCTCTCACAATAATACATTTACGGCAAAACTTACTTCAGAAACGTGTTTCCCGTAAAATTCTA